>CAUVXE010000346.1:0-34102 GCA_963555765.1 Orthonevra nobilis
GATTTCTATGATACTGACAGTCACAAGCATCGCTAACTGAACTCAAATTTGAAAATTTAGCTCTGAGAACCTTTTATTAACGAAAATACAGAAATATGAGATCCGAGGCCTTTTTGCTTAATTCTGCTGGACTATAGCCCATGGTTTCAAAATGCACTTTTTTCCGGAATTTGCAAATTACGATTTATATTACCCTGATAATGACAAGCATCCGAAATTGAACACAAATTTGAAAATTTAGCTCTGAGAACCTTTTATTTACGAAAATACAGAAATATGAGATCCTAGGCTTTTTTGCTTAATTCTGCTGGACTATAGTCCATGGTTTCAAAATGCACTTTTTTCCGGAATTTGCAAATTACGATTTATATTACCCTGATAATGACAAGTATCACGAGCTGAACACAAATTTGAAAATTTAGCTCTGAGAACCTTTTATTAACGAAAATACAGAAATATGAGATCCGAGGCCTTTTTGCTTAATTCTGCTGGACTATAGCCCATGGTTTCAAAATGCACTTTTTTCCGGAATTTGCAAATTACGATTTATATTACCCTGATAATGACAAGCATACCGAAATTGAACACAAATTTGAAAATTTAGCTCTGAGAACCTTTTATTTACGAAAATACAGAAATATGAGATCCTAGGCTTTTTTGCTTAATTCTGCTGGACTATAGTCCATGGTTTCAAAATGCACTTTTTTCCGGAATTCGCAAATTACGATTTCTATGATACTGACAGTCACAAGCATCGCTAACTGAACTCAAATTTGAAAATTTAGCTCTGAGAACCTTTTATTAACGAAAATACAGAAATATGAGATCCGAGGCTTTTTTGCTTAATTCTGCTGGACTGAAGCCCATGGTTTCAAAATGCACTTTTTTCCGGAATTTACAAATTACGATTTCTATGATAATGACAGTCACAAGAATCCACAACTGAACACAAATTTGAAAATTTAGCCCTGAGAACCTTTTCATAACGAAAATACAGAAATATGAGATCCGAGGCTTTTTTGCTTAATTCTGCTGGACTATAGCCCATGGTTTCAAAATGCACTTTTTTCCGGAATTTGCAAACTACGATTTATATTACCCTGATAATGACAAGTATCACGAGCTGAACACAAATTTGAAAATTTAGCTCTGAGAACCTTTTAATAACGAAAATACAGAAATATGAAATCCGAGGTTTTTTTGCTTAATTCTGCTGGACTATAGCCCATGGTTTCAAAATGCACTTTTTTCCGGAATTCGCAAATTACGATTTCTATGATACTGACAGTCACAAGCATCGCTAACTGAACTCAAATTTGAAAATTTAGCTCTGAGAACCTTTTATTAACGAAAATACAGAAATATGAGATCCGAGGCCTTTTTGCTTAATTCTGCTGGACTATAGCCCATGGTTTCAAAATGCACTTTTTTCCGGAATTTGCAAATTACGATTTATATTACCCTGATAATGACAAGCATCCGAAATTGAACACAAATTTGAAAATTTAGCTCTGAGAACCTTTTATTTACGAAAATACAGAAATATGAAATCCGAGGTTTTTTTGCTTAATTCTGCTGGACTATAGTCCATGGTTTCAAAATGCACTTTTTTCCGGAATTCGCAAATTACGATTTCTATGATACTGACAGTCACAAGCATCGCTAACTGAACTCAAATTTGAAAATTTAGCTCTGAGAACCTTTTATTAACGAAAATACAGAAATATGAGATCCGAGGCCTTTTTGCTTAATTCTGCTGGACTATAGCCCATGGTTTCAAAATGCACTTTTTTCCGGAATTTGCAAATTACGATTTATATTACCCTGATAATGACAAGCATCCGAAATTGAACACAAATTTGAAAATTTAGCTCTGAGAACCTTTTATTTACGAAAATACAGAAATATGAGATCCTAGGCTTTTTTGCTTAATTCTGCTGGACTATAGTCCATGGTTTCAAAATGCACTTTTTTCCGGAATTTGCAAATTACGATTTATATTACCCTGATAATGACAAGTATCACGAGCTGAACACAAATTTGAAAATTTAGCTCTGAGAACCTTTTAATAACGAAAATACAGAAATATGAAATCCGAGGTTTTTTTGCTTAATTCTGCTGGACTATAGCCCATGGTTTCAAAATGCACTTTTTTCCGGAATTCGCAAATTACGATTTCTATGATACTGACAGTCACAAGCATCGCTAACTGAACTCAAATTTGAAAATTTAGCTCTGAGAACCTTTTATTAACGAAAATACAGAAATATGAGATCCGAGGCCTTTTTGCTTAATTCTGCTGGACTATAGCCCATGGTTTCAAAATGCACTTTTTTCCGAAATTTGCAAATTACGATTTATATTACCCTGATAATGACAAGCATCCGAAATTGAACACAAATTTGAAAATTTAGCTCTGAGAACCTTTTATTTACGAAAATACAGAAATATGAGATCCTAGGCTTTTTTGCTTAATTCTGCTGCATTTTGAAACCATGGACTATGGTTTCAAAATGCACTTTTTTCCGGAATTCGCAAATTACGATTTCTATGATACTGACAGTCACAAGCATCGCTAACTGAACTCAAATTTGAAAATTTAGCTCTGAGAACCTTTTAATAACGAAAATACAGAAATATGAAATCCGAGGTTTTTTTGCTTAATTCTGCTGGACTATAGCCCATGGTTTCAAAATGCACTTTTTTCCGGAATTTGCAAATTACGATTTCTATTACCCTGATAATGACAAGCATCCGAAATTGAACACAAATTTGAAAATTTAGCTCTGAGAACCTTTTATTTACGAAAATACAGAAATATGAGATCCGAGGCTTTTTTGCTTAATTCTGCTGGACTATAGCCCATGGTTTCAAAATGCACTTTTTCCGGAATTTGCAAATTACGATTTCTATTACCCTGATAATGACAAGCATCCGAAATTGAACACAAATTTGAAAATTTAGCTCTGAGAACCTTTTAATAACGAAAATACAGAAATATGAGATCCGAGGCTTTTTTGCTTAATTCTGCTGGACTATAGCCCATGGTTTCAAAATGCACTTTTTTCCGGAATTTGCAAATTACGATTTCTATTACCCTGATAATGACAAGCATCCGAAATTGAACACAAATTTGAAAATTTAGCTCTGAGAACCTTTTATTTACGAAAATACAGAAATATGAGATCCGAGGCTTTTTTGCTTAATTCTGCTGCATTTTGAAACCATGGACTATGGTTTCAAAATGCACTTTTTTCCGGAATTCGCAAATTACGATTTCTATGATACTGACAGTCACAAGCATCGCTAACTGAACTCAAATTTGAAAATTTAGCTCTGAGAACCTTTTAATAACGAAAATACAGAAATATGAAATCCGAGGTTTTTTTGCTTAATTCTGCTGGACTATAGCCCATGGTTTCAAAATGCACTTTTTTCCGGAATTTGCAAATTACGATTTCTATTACCCTGATAATGTAAGCATCCGAAATTGAACACAAATTTGAAAATTTAGCTCTGAGAACCTTTTATTTACGAAAATACAGAAATATGAGATCAGAGGCTTTTTTGCTTAATTCTGCTGGACTATAGCCCATGGTTTCAAAATGCACTTTTTTCCGGAATTTGCAAATTACGATTTCTATTACCCTGATAATGACAAGCATCCGAAATTGAACACAAATTTGAAAATTTAGCTCTGAGAACCTTTTAATAACGAAAATACAGAAATATGAGATCCGAGGCTTTTTTGCTTAATTCTGCTGGACTATAGCCCATGGTTTCAAAATGCACTTTTTTCCGGAATTTGCAAATTACGATTTCTATTACCCTGATAATGACAAGCATCCGAAATTGAACACAAATTTGAAAATTTAGCTCTGAGAACCTTTTAATAACGAAAATACAGAAATATGAGATCCGAGGCTTTTTTGCTTAATTCTGCTGGACTATAGCCCATGGTTTCTAAATGCACTTTTTTCCGGAATTTGCAAATTACGATTTCTATTACCCTGATAATGACAAGCATCCGAAATTGAACACAAATTTGAAAATTTAGCTCTGAGAACCTTTTATTTACGAAAATACAGAAATATGAGATCCTAGGCTTTTTTGCTTAATTCTGCTGGACTATAGTCCATGGTTTCAAAATGCACTTTTTTCCGGAATTCGCAAATTACGATTTCTATGATACTGACAGTCACAAGCATCGCTAACTGAACTCAAATTTGAAAATTTAGCTCTGAGAACCTTTTAATAACGAAAATACAGAAATATGAAATCCGAGGTTTTTTTGCTTAATTCTGCTGGACTATAGCCCATGGTTTCAAACTGCACTTTTTTCCGGAATTCGCAAATTACGATTTCTATGATACTGACAGTCACAAGCATCGCTAACTGAACTCAAATTTGAAAATTTAGCTCTGAGAACCTTTTATTAACGAAAATACAGAAATATGAGATCCGAGGCTTTTTTGCTTAATTCTGCTGGACTGTAGCCCATGGTTTCAAAATGCACTTTTTTCCGGAATTTACAAATTACGATTTCTATGATAATGACAGTCACAAGAATCCACAACTGAACACAAATTTGAAAATTTAGCCCTGAGAACCTTTTAATAACGAAAATACAGAAATATGAGATCCGAGGCTTTTTTGCTTAATTCTGCTGGACTATAGCCCATGGTTTCAAAATGCACTTTTTTCCGGAATTTGCAAATTACGATTTATATTACCCTGATAATGACAAGTATCACGAGCTGAACACAAATTTGAAAATTTAGCTCTGAGAACCTTTTAATAACGAAAATACAGAAATATGAAATCCGAGGTTTTTTTGCTTAATTCTGCTGGACTATAGCCCATGGTTTCAAACTGCACTTTTTTCCGGAATTCGCAAATTACGATTTCTATGATACTGACAGTCACAAGAATCCACAACTGAACACAAATTTGAAAATTTAGCCCTGAGAACCTTTTAATAACGAAAATACAGAAATATGAGATCCGAGGCTTTTTTGCTTAATTCTGCTGGACTATAGCCCATGGTTTCAAAATGCACTTTTTTCCGGAATTTGCAAATTACGATTTATATTACCCTGATAATGACAAGTATCACGAGCTGAACACAAATTTGAAAATTTAGCTCTGAGAACCTTTTAATAACGAAAATACAGAAATATGAAATCCGAGGTTTTTTTGCTTAATTCTGCTGGACTATAGCCCATGGTTTCAAAATGCACTTTTTTCCGGAATTTGCAAATTACGATTTCTATTACCCTGATAATGACAAGCATCCGAAATTGAACACAAATTTGAAAATTTAGCTCTGAGAACCTTTTATTTACGAAAATACAGAAATATGAGATCCGAGGCTTTTTTGCTTAATTCTGCTGGACTATAGCCCATGGTTTCAAAATGCACTTTTTTCCGGAATTTGCAAATTACGATTTCTATTACCCTGATAATGACAAGCATCCGAAATTGAACACAAATTTGAAAATTTAGCTCTGAGAACCTTTTAATAACGAAAATACAGAAATATGAGATCCGAGGCTTTTTTGCTTAATTCTGCTGGACTATAGCCCATGGTTTCAAAATGCACTTTTTTCCGGAATTTGCAAATTACGATTTCTATTACCCTGATAATGACAAGCATCCGAAATTGAACACAAATTTGAAAATTTAGCTCTGAGAACCTTTTATTTACGAAAATACAGAAATATGAGATCCGAGGCTTTTTTGCTTAATTCTGCTGGACTATAGCCCATGGTTTCAAAATGCACTTTTTTCCGGAATTTGCAAATTACGATTTCTATTACCCTGATAATGACAAGCATCCGAAATTGAACACAAATTTGAAAATTTAGCTCTGAGAACCTTTTATTTACGAAAATACAGAAATATGAGATCCGAGGCTTTTTTGCTTAATTCTGCTGGACTATAGTCCATGGTTTCAAAATGCACTTTTTTCCGGAATTCGCAAATTACGATTTCTATGATACTGACAGTCACAAGCATCGCTAACTGAACTCAAATTTGAAAATTTAGCTCTGAGAACCTTTTAATAACGAAAATACAGAAATATGAAATCCGAGGTTTTTTTGCTTAATTCTGCTGGACTATAGCCCATGGTTTCAAACTGCACTTTTTTCCGGAATTCGCAAATTACGATTTCTATGATACTGACAGTCACAAGCATCGCTAACTGAACTCAAATTTGAAAATTTAGCTCTGAGAACCTTTTAGTAACGAAAATACAGAAATATGAGATCCTAGGCTTTTTTGCTTAATTCTGCTGGACTATAGTCCATGGTTTCAAAATGCACTTTTTTCCGGAATTCGCAAATTACGATTTCTATGATACTGACAGTCACAAGCATCGCTAACTGAACTCAAATTTGAAAATTTAGCTCTGAGAACCTTTTATTAACGAAAATACAGAAATATGAGATCCGAGGCTTTTTTGCTTAATTCTGCTGGACTGTAGCCCATGGTTTCAAAATGCACTTTTTTCCGGAATTTACAAATTACGATTTCTATGATAATGACAGTCACAAGAATCCACAACTGAACACAAATTTGAAAATTTAGCCCTGAGAACCTTTTAATAACGAAAATACAGAAATATGAGATCCGAGGCTTTTTTGCTTAATTCTGCTGGACTATAGCCCATGGTTTCAAAATGCACTTTTTTCCGGAATTTGCAAATTACGATTTATATTACCCTGATAATGACAAGTATCACGAGCTGAACACAAATTTGAAAATTTAGCTCTGAGAACCTTTTAATAACGAAAATACAGAAATATGAAATCCGAGGTTTTTTTGCTTAATTCTGCTGGACTATAGCCCATGGTTTCAAACTGCACTTTTTTCCGGAATTCGCAAATTACGATTTCTATGATACTGACAGTCACAAGAATCCACAACTGAACACAAATTTGAAAATTTAGCCCTGAGAACCTTTTAATAACGAAAATACAGAAATATGAGATCCGAGGCTTTTTTGCTTAATTCTGCTGGACTATAGCCCATGGTTTCAAAATGCACTTTTTTCCGGAATTTGCAAATTACGATTTATATTACCCTGATAATGACAAGTATCACGAGCTGAACACAAATTTGAAAATTTAGCTCTGAGAACCTTTTAATAACGAAAATACAGAAATATGAAATCCGAGGTTTTTTTGCTTAATTCTGCTGGACTATAGCCCATGGTTTCAAAATGCACTTTTTTCCGGAATTTGCAAATTACGATTTCTATTACCCTGATAATGACAAGCATCCGAAATTGAACACAAATTTGAAAATTTAGCTCTGAGAACCTTTTATTTACGAAAATACAGAAATATGAGATCCGAGGCTTTTTTGCTTAATTCTGCTGGACTATAGCCCATGGTTTCAAAATGCACTTTTTTCCGGAATTTGCAAATTACGATTTCTATTACCCTGATAATGACAAGCATCCGAAATTGAACACAAATTTGAAAATTTAGCTCTGAGAACCTTTTAATAACGAAAATACAGAAATATGAGATCCGAGGCTTTTTTGCTTAATTCTGCTGGACTATAGCCCATGGTTTCAAAATGCACTTTTTTCCGGAATTTGCAAATTACGATTTCTATTACCCTGATAATGACAAGCATCCGAAATTGAACACAAATTTGAAAATTTAGCTCTGAGAACCTTTTATTTACGAAAATACAGAAATATGAGATCCGAGGCTTTTTTGCTTAATTCTGCTGGACTATAGACCATGGTTTCAAAATGCACTTTTTTCCGGAATTTGCAAATTACGATTTCTATTACCCTGATAATGACAAGCATCCGAAATTGAACACAAATTTGAAAATTTAGCTCTGAGAACCTTTTATTTACGAAAATACAGAAATATGAGATCCGAGGCTTTTTTGCTTAATTCTGCTGGACTATAGTCCATGGTTTCAAAATGCACTTTTTTCCGGAATTCGCAAATTACGATTTCTATGATACTGACAGTCACAAGCATCGCTAACTGAACTCAAATTTGAAAATTTAGCTCTGAGAACCTTTTAATAACGAAAATACAGAAATATGAAATCCGAGGTTTTTTTGCTTAATTCTGCTGGACTATAGCCCATGGTTTCAAAATGCACTTTTTTCCGGAATTTGCAAATTACGATTTCTATTACCCTGATAATGACAAGCATCCGAAATTGAACACAAATTTGAAAATTTAGCTCTGAGAACCTTTTATTTACGAAAATACAGAAATATGAGATCCGAGGCTTTTTTGCTTAATTCTGCTGGACTATAGCCCATGGTTTCAAAATGCACTTTTTTCCGGAATTTGCAAATTACGATTTCTATTACCCTGATAATGACAAGCATCCGAAATTGAACACAAATTTGAAAATTTAGCTCTGAGAACCTTTTAATAACGAAAATACAGAAATATGAGATCCGAGGCTTTTTTGCTTAATTCTGCTGGACTATAGCCCATGGTTTCAAAATGCACTTTTTTCCGGAATTTGCAAATTACGATTTCTATTACCCTGATAATGACAAGCATCCGAAATTGAACACAAATTTGAAAATTTAGCTCTGAGAACCTTTTATTTACGAAAATACAGAAATATGAGATCCGAGGCTTTTTTGCTTAATTCTGCTGGACTATAGACCATGGTTTCAAAATGCACTTTTTTCCGGAATTTGCAAATTACGATTTCTATTACCCTGATAATGACAAGCATCCGAAATTGAACACAAATTTGAAAATTTAGCTCTGAGAACCTTTTATTTACGAAAATACAGAAATATGAGATCCGAGGCTTTTTTGCTTAATTCTGCTGGACTATAGTCCATGGTTTCAAAATGCACTTTTTTCCGGAATTCGCAAATTACGATTTCTATGATACTGACAGTCACAAGCATCGCTAACTGAACTCAAATTTGAAAATTTAGCTCTGAGAACCTTTTAATAACGAAAATACAGAAATATGAAATCCGAGGTTTTTTTGCTTAATTCTGCTGGACTATAGCCCATGGTTTCAAACTGCACTTTTTTCCGGAATTCGCAAATTACGATTTCTATGATACTGACAGTCACAAGCATCGCTAACTGAACTCAAATTTGAAAATTTAGCTCTGAGAACCTTTTAGTAACGAAAATAAAGAAATATGAGATCCTAGGCTTTTTTGCTTAATTCTGCTGGACTATAGTCCATGGTTTCAAAATGCACTTTTTTCCAGAATTCGCAAATTACGATTTCTATGATACTGACAGTCACAAGCATCGCTAACTGAACTCAAATTTGAAAATTTAGCTCTGAGAACCTTTTAGTAACGAAAATAAAGAAATATGAGATCCGAGGCTTTTTTGCTTAATTCTGCTGGACTGTAGCCCATGGTTTCAAAATGCACTTTTTTCCGGAATTTACAAATTACGATTTCTATGATAATGACAGTCACAAGAATCCACAACTGAACACAAATTTGAAAATTTAGCCCTGAGAACCTTTTAATAACGAAAATACAGAAATATGAGATCCGAGGCTTTTTTGCTTAATTCTGCTGGACTATAGCCCATGGTTTCAAAATGCACTTTTTTCCGGAATTTGCAAATTACGATTTATATTACCCTGATAATGACAAGTATCACGAGCTGAACACAAATTTGAAAATTTAGCTCTGAGAACCTTTTAATAACGAAAATACAGAAATATGAAATCCGAGGTTTTTTTTGCTTAATTCTGCTGGACTATAGCCCATGGTTTCAAAATGCACTTTTTTCCGGAATTCGCAAATTACGATTTCTATGATACTGACAGTCACAAGCATCGCTAACTGAACTCAAATTTGAAAATTTAGCTCTGAGAACCTTTTATTAACGAAAATACAGAAATATGAGATCCGAGGCCTTTTTGCTTAATTCTGCTGGACTATAGCCCATGGTTTCAAAATGC
Organism: Orthonevra nobilis; assembly: GCA_963555765.1. Taxonomy (NCBI): domain Eukaryota; kingdom Metazoa; phylum Arthropoda; class Insecta; order Diptera; family Syrphidae; genus Orthonevra; species Orthonevra nobilis. The sequence continues at coordinate 9,946 of CAUVXE010000346.1, forward strand.
ACTTTTTTCCGGAATTTGCAAAATACGATTTATATTACCCTGATAATGACAAGCATCCGAAATTGAACACAAATTTGAAAATTTAGCTCTGAGAACCTTTTATTTACGAAAATACAGAAATATGAGATCCGAGGCTTTTTTGCTTAATTCTGCTGGACTATAGTCCATGGTTTCAAAATGCACTTTTTTCCGGAATTCGCAAATTACGATTTCTATGATACTGACAGTCACAAGCATCGCTAACTGAACTCAAATTTGAAAATTTAGCTCTGAGAACCTTTTAATAACGAAAATACAGAAATATGAAATCCGAGTTTTTTTTGCTTAATTCTGCTGGACTATAGCCCATGGTTTCAAAATGCACTTTTTTCCGGAATTTGCAAATTACGATTTCTATTACCCTGATAATGACAAGCATCCGAAATTGAACACAAATTTGAAAATTTAGCTCTGAGAACCTTTTATTTACGAAAATACAGAAATATGAGATCCGAGGCTTTTTTGCTTAATTCTGCTGGACTATAGCCCATGGTTTCAAAATGCACTTTTTTCCGGAATTTGCAAATTACGATTTCTATTACCCTGATAATGACAAGCATCCGAAATTGAACACAAATTTGAAAATTTAGCTCTGAGAACCTTTTAATAACGAAAATACAGAAATATGAGATCCGAGGCTTTTTTGCTTAATTCTGCTGGACTATAGCCCATGGTTTCAAAATGCACTTTTTTCCGGAATTTGCAAATTACGATTTCTATTACCCTGATAATGACAAGCATCCGAAATTGAACACAAATTTGAAAATTTAGCTCTGAGAACCTTTTATTTACGAAAATACAGAAATATGAGATCCTAGGCTTTTTTGCTTAATTCTGCTGGACTATAGTCCATGGTTTCAAAATGCACTTTTTTCCGGAATTCGCAAATTACGATTTCTATGATACTGACAGTCACAAGCATCGCTAACTGAACTCAAATTTGAAAATTTAGCTCTGAGAACCTTTTAATAACGAAAATACAGAAATATGAGATCCTAGGCTTTTTTGCTTAATTCTGCTGGACTATAGTCCATGGTTTCAAAATGCACTTTTTTCCGGAATTCGCAAATTACAATTTCTATGATACTGACAGTCACAAGCATCGCTAACTGAACTCAAATTTGAAAATTTAGCTCTGAGAACCTTTTATTAACGAAAATACAGAAATATGAGATCCGAGGCTTTTTTGCTTAATTCTGCTGGACTGTAGCCCATGGTTTCAAAATGCACTTTTTTCCGGAATTTACAAATTACGATTTCTATGATAATGACAGTCACAAGAATCCACAACTGAACACAAATTTGAAAATTTAGCCCTGAGAACCTTTTAATAACGAAAATACAGAAATATATACCCGACTATAGCCCATGGTTTCAAAGCACTTTTTTCCGGAATTTGCAAATTACGATTTCTATTACCCTGATAATGACAAGCATCCGAAATTGAACACAAATTTGAAAATTTAGCTCTGAGAACCTTTTAATAACGAAAATACAGAAATATGAGATCCGAGGCTTTTTTGCTTAATTCTGCTGGACTATAGTCCATGGTTTCAAAGTAGATTTCTGGTAAAATTTTTGTGAATTTGTACTCAGTTTGAACCAAAAATTAATATTAGAAGCACAGTTAATCTAGAATACGACTTTGAAAAAAAATCATTTTTTCGAAATTTTCCAAGGGGGGAGCGGCGGCGAAAACATATGATTTTTTTTTCGATATCTTCGGATGTAATTCGATTCAGACGTTCTCCAATAATACTTTTAATGAAACTTCGGCTTCAAAATCGTGCTTCTTGCTCATTTAAACAAACATTTTGCTTAATTAATAGGAGAAAATCAAACCTTGATTTTTTTTTCTTACATCATCTCTTTTAACATAATTTTGTTGCAAATATTGAACTCCAAAATATCAGGAAACAGTGTCCAAATGCTTAACTTAGTACCTAGACAGCATTATATGTAATAAAACAAGTCTTTTCTGATAGGAAAAAAGATTCGGGAACAGATACGTATTCGATTTCAAGAGTGGAAAAATATTTCGAAAAAGTAAGCATTTTCAATATTTAAAATTCGAATATTTTTTGCAATTAGTAGATTTCTTGTAAAATTTTTGTGAATTTGTACTCAGTTTGAACCAAAAATTAATATTAGAAGCACAGTTAATCTAGAATACGACTTTGAAAAAAAATCATTTTTTCGAAATTTTCCAAGAGGGGAGCGGCGGCGAAAAAATATGATTTTTTTTCGATATCTTCGGATTTCCCCAAAATGCTTGTAATTCGATTCAGACGTTCTCCAATAATACTTTTAATGAAACTCCGGCTTCAAATTTGTGCTTCTTGCTCATTTAAACAGACATTTCGCTTAATTAATAGGAGAAAAATCAAACCTTGATTTTTTTTCTTACATTATCTCTTTTTACATAATTTTGTTGCAAATATTGAACTCCAAAATATCAGGAAACAGTGACCAAATGCTTAACTTAGTACCTAGACAGCATTATATGTAATAAAACAGTTCTTTTCTGGTAAGAAAAAAAGATTCGGGAACAGATACGTATTCGATTTCAAGAGTGGAAAAATATTTCGAAAAAGTAAGCATTTTCTATATTTAAAATTCGAATATTTTTTGCATTAAGCAGCTTTCTTGTAAAATTTTTGTGAATTTGTACTCAGTTTGAATCAAAAATTAATATTAGAAGCACAGTTCATCTAGAATACGACTTTGAAAAAAAATCATTTTTTCGAAATTTTCCAAGGAAGGAGCGGCGGCGAAAAAATATGATTTTTTTTCGATATCTTCGGATTTCCCCAAAATGCTTGTAATTCGATTCAGACGTTCTCCAATAATACTTTTAATGAAACTCCGGCTTCAAAATCGTGCTTCTTGCTCATTTAAACAAACATTTTGCTTAATTAATAGGAGAAAATCAAACCTTGATTTTTTTTTTGTTACATCATCTCTTTTAACATAATTTTGTTGCAAATATTGAACTCCAAAATATCAGGAAACAGTGTCCAAATGCTTAACTTAGTACCTAGACAGCATTATATGTAATAAATCAGTTCTTTTCTGGTAGGAAAAAAGATTCGGGAACAGATACGTATTCGATTTCAAGAGTTGAAAAATATTTCGAAAAAGTAAACATTTTCAATATTTAAAATTCGAATATTTTTTGCATTAAGCAGATTTCTTGTAAAATTTTTGTGAATTTGTACTCAGTTTGAATCAAAAATTAATATTAGAAGCACAGTTCATCTAGAATATGACTTTGAAAAAAAATCATTTTTTCGAAATTTTCCAAGGGGGGAGCGGCGGCGAAAAAATATGATTTTTTTTTCGATATCTTCGGATTTCCCCAAAATGCTTGTAATTCGATTCAGACGTTCTCCAATAATACTTTTAATGAAACTTCGGCTTCAAAATCGTGCTTCTTGCTCATTTAAACAAACATTTTGCTTAATTAATAGGAGAAAATCAAACCTTGATTTGTTTTTCTTACATCATCTCTTTTAACATAATTTTGTTGCAAATATTGAACTCCAAAATATCAGGAAACAGTGTCCAAATGCTTAACTTAGTACCTAGACAGCATTATATGTAATAAAACAGTTCTTTTCTGGTAAGAAAAAAAGATTCGGAAACAGATACGTATTCGATTTCAAGAGTGGAAAAATATTTCGAAAAAGTAAGCATTTTCAATATTTAAAATTCGAATATTTTTTGCAATTAGTAGATTTCTTGTAAAATTTTTGTGAATTTGTACTCAGTTTGAACCAAAAATTAATATTAGAAGCACAGTTCATCTAGAATACGACTTTGAAAAAAATCATTTTTTCGAAATTTTCCAAGGGGGGAGCGGCGGCGAAAAAATATGATTTTTTTTTTCGATATCTTCGGATGTAATTCGATTCAGACGTTCTCCAATAATACTTTTAATGAAACTTCGGCTTCAAAATCGTGCTTCTTGCTCATTTAAACAAACATTTTGCTTAATTAATAGGAGAAAATCAAACCTTGATTTTTTTTTCTAACATCATCTCTTTTAACATAATTTTGTTGCAAATATTGAACTCCAAAATATCAGGAAACAGTGTCCAAATGCTTAACTTAGTACCTAGACAGCATTATATGTAATAAAACAGTTCTTTCCTGGTAAGAAAAAAAGATTCGGGAACAGATACGTATTCGATTTCAAGAGTGGAAAAATATTTCGAAAAAGTAAGCATTTTCAATATTTGAAATTCGAATATTTTTTGCATTAAGCAGATTTCTTGTAAAATTTTTGTGAATTTGTACTCAGTTTGAATCAAAAATTAATATTAGAAGCACAGTTCATCTAGAATACGACTTTGAAAAAAAATCATTTTTTCGAAATTCTCCAAGGGGGGAGCGGCGGCGAAAAAATATGATTTTTTTTTTATATCTTCGGATTTCCCCAAAATGCTTGTAATTCGATTCAGACGTTCTCCAATAATACTTTTAATGAAACTTCGGCTTCAAAATCGTGCTTCTTGCTCATTTAAAAAAACATTTTGCTTAATTAATAGGAGAAAATCAAACCTTGATTTTTTTTTCTTACATCATCTCTTTTAACATAATTTTGTTGCAAATATTGAACTCCAAAATATCAGGAAACAGTGACCAAATGCTTAACTTAGTACCTAGACAGCATTATATGTAATAAATCAGTTCTTTTCTGGTAGGAAAAAAGATTCGGGAACAGATACGTATTCGATTTCAAGAGCGGAAAAATATTTCGAAAAAGTAAGCATTTTCTATATTTAAAATTCGAATATTTTTTGCATTAAGCAGATTTCTTGTAAAATTTTTGTGAATTTGTACTCAGTTTGAATCAAAAATTAATATTAGAAGCACAGTTCATCTTGAATATGACTTTGAAAAAAAAATAATTTTTTCGAAATTTTCAAAGGGGGGAGCGGCGGCGAAAAAATATAATTTTTTTTCGATATCTTCGGATTTCCCCAAAATGCTTGTAATTCGATTCAGACGTTCTCCAATAATACTTTTAATGAAACTCCGGCTTCAAATTCGAGCTTCTTGCTCATTTAAACAAACATTTTGCTTAATTAATAGGAGAAAATCAAACCTTGATTTTTTTTTCTTACATTATCTCTTTTAACATAATTTTGTTGCAAATATTGAACTCCAAAATATCAGGAAACAGTGTCCAAATGCTTAACTTAGTACCTAGACAGCATTATATGTAATAAAACAGTTCTTTTCTGATAGGAAAAAAGATTCGGAAATCGATTTAAAGAGTGGAAAAATATTTCGAAAAAGTAAGCATTTTCAATATTTAAAATTCGAATATTTTTTGCATTAAGCAGATTTCTTGTAAAATTTTTGTGAATTTGTACTCAGTTTGAATCAAAAATTAATATTAGAAGCACAGTTCATCTAGAATACGACTTTGAAAAAAAATCATATTTTCGAAATTTTCCAAGGGGGGAGCGGCGGCGAAAAAATATGATTTTTTTTCGATATCTTCGGATTTCCCCAAAATGCTTGTAATTCGATTCAGACGTTCTCCAATAATACTTTTAATGAAACTTCGGCTTCAAAATCGTGCTTCTTGCTCATTTAAACAAACATTTTGCTTAATTAATAGGAGAAAATCAAACCTTGATTTTTTTTTCTTACATCATCTCTTTTAACATAATTTTGTTGCAAATATTGAACTCCAAAATATCAGGAAACAGTGTCCAAATGCTTAACTTAGTACCTAGACAGCATTATATGTAATAAAACAGTTCTTTTCTGGTAAGAAAAAAAGATTCGGGAACAGATACTTATTCGATTTCAAGAGTGGAAAAATATTTCGAAAAAGTAAGCATTTTCAATATTTAAAATTCGAATATTTTTTGCATTAAGCAGATTTCTTGTAAAATTTTTGTGAATTTGTACTCAGTTTGAATCAAAAATTAATATTAGAAGCACAGTTCATCTAGAATATGACTTTGAAAAAAAATCATTTTTTCGAAATTTTCAAAGGGGAGAGCGGCGGCGAAAAAATATGATTTTTTTCGATATCTTCGGATTTCCCCAAAATGCTTGTAATTCGATTCAGACGTTCTCCAATAATACTTTTAATGAAACTCCGGCTTCAAATTCGTGCTTCTTGCTCATTGAAACAAACATTTTGCTTAATTAATAGGAGAAAATCAAACCTTGATTTTTTTTTCTTACATCATCTCTTTTAGCATAATTTTGTTGCAAATATTGAACTCCAAAATATCAGGAAACAGTGTCCAAATGCTTAACTTAGTACCTAGACAGCATTATATGTAATAAAACAGTTCTTTTCTGATAGGAAAAAACATTCGGAAACAGATTTCAAGAGTGGAAAAATATTTCGAAAAAGTAAGCATTTTCAATATTTAAAATTCGAATATTTTTTGCATTAAGCAGATTTCTTGTAAAATTTTTGTGAATTTGTACTCAGTTTGAATCAAAAATTAATATTAGAAGCACAGTTCATCTAGAATACGACTTTGAAAAAAAATCATTTTTTCGAAATTTTCCAAGGGGGGAGCGGCGGCGAAAAAATATGATTTTTTTCGATATCTTCGGATTCGGAAATTAGAAATATTTTTTGCATTAAGCAGATTTCTTGTAAAATTTTTGTGAATTTGTACTCAGTTTGAATTAAAAATTAATATTAGAAGCACAGTTCATCTAGAATACGACTTTGAAAAAAAATCATTTTTTCGAAATTCTCCAAGGGGGGAGCGGCGGCGAAAAAATATGTTTTTTTTTTTATATCTTCGGATTTCCCCAAAATGCTTGTAATTCGATTCAGACGTTCTCCAATAATACTTTTAATGAAACTTCGGCTTCAAAATCGTGCTTCTTGCTCATTTAAAAAAACATTTTGCTTAATTAATAGGAGAAAATCAAACCTTGATTTTTTTTTCTTACATCATCTCTTTTAACATAATTTTGTTGCAAATATTGAACTCCAAAATATCAGGAAACAGTGACCAAATGCTTAACTTAGTACCTAGACAGCATTATATGTAATAAATCAGTTCTTTTCTGGTAGGAAAAAAGATTCGGGAACAGATACGTATTCGATTTCAAGAGTGGAAAAATATTTCGAAAAAGTAAGCATTTTCAATATTTAAAATTCGAATATTTTTTGCAATTAGTAGATTTCTTGTAAAATTTTTGTGAATTTGTACTCAGTTTGAACCAAAAATTAATATTAGAAGCACAGTTCATCTAGAATACGACTTTGAAAAAAATCATTTTTTCGAAATTTTCCAAGGGGGGAGCGGCGGCGAAAAAATATGATTTTTTTTTTCGATATCTTCGGATGTAATTCGATTCAGACGTTCTCCAATAATACTTTTAATGAAACTTCGGCTTCAAAATCGTGCTTCTTGCTCATTTAAACAAACATTTTGCTTAATTAATAGGAGAAAATCAAACCTTGATTTTTTTTTCTAACATCATCTCTTTTAACATAATTTTGTTGCAAATATTGAACTCCAAAATATCAGGAAACAGTGTCCAAATGCTTAACTTAGTACCTAGACAGCATTATATGTAATAAAACAGTTCTTTCCTGGTAAGAAAAAAAGATTCGGGAACAGATACGTATTCGATTTCAAGAGTGGAAAAATATTTCGAAAAAGTAAGCATTTTCAATATTTGAAATTCGAATATTTTTTGCATTAAGCAGATTTCTTGTAAAATTTTTGTGAATTTGTACTCAGTTTGAATCAAAAATTAATATTAGAAGCACAGTTCATCTAGAATACGACTTTGAAAAAAAATCATTTTTTCGAAATTCTCCAAGGGGGGAGCGGCGGCGAAAAAATATGATTTTTTTTTTATATCTTCGGATTTCCCCAAAATGCTTGTAATTCGATTCAGACGTTCTCCAATAATACTTTTAATGAAACTTCGGCTTCAAAATCGTGCTTCTTGCTCATTTAAAAAAACATTTTGCTTAATTAATAGGAGAAAATCAAACCTTGATTTTTTTTTCTTACATCATCTCTTTTAACATAATTTTGTTGCAAATATTGAACTCCAAAATATCAGGAAACAGTGACCAAATGCTTAACTTAGTACCTAGACAGCATTATATATAATAAATCAGTTCTTTTCTGGTAGGAAAAAAGATTCGGGAACAGATACGTATTCGATTTCAAGAGCGGAAAAATATTTCGAAAAAGTAAGCATTTTCTATATTTAAAATTCGAATATTTTTTGCATTAAGCAGATTTCTTGTAAAATTTTTGTGAATTTGTACTCAGTTTGAATCAAAAATTAATATTAGAAGCACAGTTCATCTTGAATATGACTTTGAAAAAAAAATAATTTTTTCGAAATTTTCAAAGGGGGGAGCGGCGGCGAAAAAATATAATTTTTTTTCGATATCTTCGGATTTCCCCAAAATGCTTGTAATTCGATTCAGACGTTCTCCAATAATACTTTTAATGAAACTCCGGCTTCAAATTCGAGCTTCTTGCTCATTTAAACAAACATTTTGCTTAATTAATAGGAGAAAATCAAACCTTGATTTTTTTTTCTTACATTATCTCTTTTAACATAATTTTGTTGCAAATATTGAACTCCAAAATATCAGGAAACAGTGTCCAAATGCTTAACTTAGTACCTAGACAGCATTATATGTAATAAAACAGTTCTTTTCTGATAGGAAAAAAGATTCGGAAATCGATTTCAAGAGTGGAAAAATATTTCGAAAAAGTAAGCATTTTCAATATTTAAAATTCGAATATTTTTTGCATTAAGCAGATTTCTTGTAAAATTTTTGTGAATTTGTACTCAGTTTGAATCAAAAATTAATATTAGAAGCACAGTTCATCTAGAATACGACTTTGAAAAAAAATCATATTTTCGAAATTTTCCAAGGGGGGAGCGGCGGCGAAAAAATATGATTTTTTTTCGATATCTTCGGATTTCCCCAAAATGCTTGTAATTCGATTCAGACGTTCTCCAATAATACTTTTAATGAAACTTCGGCTTCAAAATCGTGCTTCTTGCTCATTTAAACAAACATTTTGCTTAATTAATAGGAGAAAATCAAACCTTGATTTTTTTTTCTTACATCATCTCTTTTAACATAATTTTGTTGCAAATATTGAACTCCAAAATATCAGGAAACAGTGTCCAAATGCTTAACTTAGTACCTAGACAGCATTATATGTAATAAAACAGTTCTTTTCTGGTAAGAAAAAAAGATTCGGGAACAGATACTTATTCGATTTCAAGAGTGGAAAAATATTTCGAAAAAGTAAGCATTTTCAATATTTAAAATTCGAATATTTTTTGCATTAAGCAGATTTCTTGTAAAATTTTTGTGAATTTGTACTCAGTTTGAATCAAAAATTAATATTAGAAGCACAGTTCATCTAGAATATGACTTTGAAAAAAAATCATTTTTTCGAAATTTTCAAAGGGGAGAGCGGCGGCGAAAAAATATGATTTTTTTCGATATCTTCGGATTTCCCCAAAATGCTTGTAATTCGATTCAGACGTTCTCCAATAATACTTTTAATGAAACTCCGGCTTCAAATTCGTGCTTCTTGCTCATTGAAACAAACATTTTGCTTAATTAATAGGAGAAAATCAAACCTTGATTTTTTTTTCTTACATCATCTCTTTTAGCATAATTTTGTTGCAAATATTGAACTCCAAAATATCAGGAAACAGTGTCCAAATGCTTAACTTAGTACCTAGACAGCATTATATGTAATAAAACAGTTCTTTTCTGATAGGAAAAAACATTCGGAAACAGATTTCAAGAGTGGAAAAATATTTCGAAAAAGTAAGCATTTTCAATATTTAAAATTCGAATATTTTTTGCATTAAGCAGATTTCTTGTAAAATTTTTGTGAATTTGTACTCAGTTTGAATCAAAAATTAATATTAGAAGCACAGTTCATCTAGAATACGACTTTGAAAAAAAATCATTTTTTCGAAATTTTCCAAGGGGGGAGCGGCGGCGAAAAAATATGATTTTTTTCGATATCTTCGGATTCGGAAATTAGAAATATTTTTTGCATTAAGCAGATTTCTTGTAAAATTTTTGTGAATTTGTACTCAGTTTGAATTAAAAATTAATATTAGAAGCACAGTTCATCTAGAATACGACTTTGAAAAAAAATCATTTTTTCGAAATTCTCCAAGGGGGGAGCGGCGGCGAAAAAATATGATTTTTTTTTTATATCTTCGGATTTCCCCAAAATGCTTGTAATTCGATTCAGACGTTCTCCAATAATACTTTTAATGAAACTTCGGCTTCAAAATCGTGCTTCTTGCTCATTTAAAAAAACATTTTGCTTAATTAATAGGAGAAAATCAAACCTTGATTTTTTTTTCTTACATCATCTCTTTTAACATAATTTTGTTGCAAATATTGAACTCCAAAATATCAGGAAACAGTGACCAAATGCTTAACTTAGTACCTAGACAGCATTATATGTAATAAATCAGTTCTTTTCTGGTAGGAAAAAAGATTCGGGAACAGATACGTATTCGATTTCAAGAGTGGAAAAATATTTCGAAAAAGTAAGCATTTTCTATATTTAAAATTCGAATATTTTTTGCATTAAGCAGATTTCTTGTAAAATTTTTGTGAATTTGTACTCAGTTTGAATCAAAAATTAATATTAGAAGCACAGTTCATCTTGAATATGACTTTGAAAAAAAAATAATTTTTTCGAAATTTTCAAAGGGGGGAGCGGCGGCGAAAAAATATAATTTTTTTTCGATATCTTCGGATTTCCCCAAAATGCTTGTAATTCGATTCAGACGTTCTCCAATAATACTTTTAATGAAACTCCGGCTTCAAATTCGAGCTTCTTGCTCATTTAAACAAACATTTTGCTTAATTAATAGGAGAAAATCAAACCTTGATTTTTTTTTCTTAAATTATCTCTTTTAACATAATTTTGTTGCAAATATTGAACTCCAAAATATCAGGAAACAGTGTCCAAATGCTTAACTTAGTACCTAGACAGCATTATATGTAATAAAACAGTTCTTTTCTGATAGGAAAAAAGATTCGGAAATCGATTTCAAGAGTGGAAAAATATTTCGAAAAAGTAAGCATTTTCAATATTTAAAATTCGAATATTTTTTGCATTAAGCAGATTTCTTGTAAAATTTTTGTGAATTTGTACTCAGTTTGAATCAAAAATTAATATTAGAAGCACAGTTCATCTAGAATACGACTTTGAAAAAAAATCATATTTTCGAAATTTTCCAAGGGGGGAGCGGCGGCGAAAAAATATGATTTTTTTTCGATATCTTCGGATTTCCCCAAAATGCTTGTAATTCGATTCAGACGTTCTCCAATAATACTTTTAATGAAACTTCGGCTTCAAAATCGTGCTTCTTGCTCATTTAAACAAACATTTTGCTTAATTAATAGGAGAAAATCAAACCTTGATTTTTTTTTCTTACATCATCTCTTTTAACATAATTTTGTTGCAAATATTGAACTCCAAAATATCAGGAAACAGTGTCCAAATGCTTAACTTAGTACCTAGACAGCATTATATGTAATAAAACAGTTCTTTTCTGGTAAGAAAAAAAGATTCGGGAACAGATACTTATTCGATTTCAAGAGTGGAAAAATATTTCGAAAAAGTAAGCATTTTCAATATTTAAAATTCGAATATTTTTTGCATTAAGCAGATTTCTTGTAAAATTTTTGTGAATTTGTACTCAGTTTGAATCAAAAATTAATATTAGAAGCACAGTTCATCTAGAATATGACTTTGAAAAAAAATCATTTTTTCGAAATTTTCAAAGGGGAGAGCGGCGGCGAAAAAATATGATTTTTTTCGATATCTTCGGATTTCCCCAAAATGCTTGTAATTCGATTCAGACGTTCTCCAATAATACTTTTAATGAAACTCCGGCTTCAAATTCGTGCTTCTTGCTCATTGAAACAAACATTTTGCTTAATTAATAGGAGAAAAGCAAACCTTGATTTTTTTTTCTTACATCATCTCTTTTAACATAATTTTGTTGCAAATATTGAACTCCAAAATATCAGGAAACAGTGTCCAAATGCTTAACTTAGTACCTAGACAGCATTATATGTAATAAAACAGTTCTTTTCTGATAGGAAAAAAGATTCGGAAACAGATTTCAAGAGTGGAAAAATATTTCGAAAAAGTAAGCATTTTCAATATTTAAAATTCGAATATTTTTTGCATTAAGCAGATTTCTTGTAAAATTTTTGTGAATTTGTACTCAGTTTGAATCAAAAATTAATATTAGAAGCACAGTTCATCTAGAATACGACTTTGAAAAAAAATCATTTTTTCGAAATTTTCCAAGGGGGGAGCGGCGGCGAAAAAATATGATTTTTTTCGATATCTTCGGATTCGGAAATTAGAAATATTTTTTGCATTAAGCAGATTTCTTGTAAAATTTTTGTGAATTTGTACTCAGTTTGAATTAAAAATTAATATTAGAAGCACAGTTCATCTAGAATATGACTTTGAAAAAAAATCATTTTTTCGAAATTTTCCAAGGGGGGAGCGGCGGCGAAAAAATATGATTTTTTTTCGATATCTTCGGATTTCCCCAAAATGCTTGTAATTTGATTCAGACGTTCTCCAATAATACTTTTAATGAAACTCCGGCTTCAAATTCGTGCTTCTTGCTCATTTAAACAAACATTTCGCTTAATTAATAGGAGAAAATCAAACCTTGATTTTTTTTTCTTACATCATCTCTTTTAACATAATTTTGTTGCAAATATTGAACTCCAAAATATCAGGAAACAGTGTCCAAATGCTTAACTTAGTACCTAGACAGCATTATATGTAATAAAACAGTTCTTTTCTGATAGGAAAAAAGATTCGGGAACAGATACTTATTCGATTTCAAGAGTGGAAAAATATTTCGAAAAATAAGCATTTTCTATATTTAAAATTCGAATATTTTTTGCATTAAGCAGTTTTCTTGTAAAATTTTTGTGAATTTGTATTCAGTTTGAATCAAAACTTAATATTAGAAGCACAGTTCATCTAGAATACGACTTTGAAAAAAAATCATTTTTCGAAATTTTCAAAGGGGGGAGCGGCGGCGAAAAAATATGATTTTTTTTCGATATCTTCGGATTTCCCCAAAATGCTTGTAATTCGATTCAGACGTTCTCCAATAATACTTTTAATGAAACTCCGGCTTCAAATTCGTTCTTCTTGCTCATTTAAACAAACATTTCGCTTAATTTATAGGAGAAAATCAAACCTTGATTTTTTTTTCTTGCAAATATTGAACTCCAAAATATCAGGAAACAGTGTCCAAATGCTTAACTTAGTACCTAGACAGCATTATATGTAATAAAACAGTTCTTTTCTGATAGGAAAAATGATTCGGAAACAGATACTTATTCGATTTCAAGAGTGGAAAAATATTTCGAAAAATAAGCATTTTCTATATTTAAAATTCGAATATTTTTTGCATTAAGCAGTTTTCTTGTAAAATTTTTGTGAATTTGTATTCAGTTTGAATCAAAACTTAATATTAGAAGCACAGTTCATCTAGAATACGACTTTGAAAAATAATATTTCGTAATTTTCAAAGGGGGGAGCGGCGGCGAAAAAATATGATTTTTTTTCGATATCTTCGGATTTCCCCAAAATGTTTGTAATTCGATTCAGACGTTCTCCAATAATACTTTTAATGAAACTTCGGCTTCAAAATCGTGCTTCTTGCTCATTTAAACAAACATTTTGCTTAATTAATAGGAGAAAATCAAACCTTGATTTTTTTTTCTTACATCATCTCTTTTAACATAATTTTGTTGCAAATATTGAACTCCAAAATATCAGGAAACAGTGTCCAAATGCTTAACTTAGTACCTAGACAGCATTATATGTAATAAAACAGTTCTTTTCTGGTAAGAAAAAAAGATTCGGGAACAGATACGTATTCGATTTCAAGAGTGGAAAAATATTTCGAAAAAGTAAGCATTTTCTATATTTAAAATTCGAATATTTTTTGCATTAAGCAGTTTTCTTGTAAAATTTTTGTGAATTTGTACTCAGTTTGAATCAAAAATTAATATTAGAAGCACAGTTCATCTAGAATATGACTTTGAAAACAATCATTTTTTTGAAATTTTCCAAGGGGGGAGCGGCGGCGAAAAAATATGATTTTTTTTCGATATCTTCGGATTTCCCCAAAATGCTTGTAATTCGATTCAGACGTTCTCCAATAATACTTTTAATGAAACTCCGGCTTCAAATTCGTGCTTCTTGCTCATTTAAACAAACATTTCGCTTAATTAATAGGAGAAAATCAAACCTTGATTTTTTTTTCTTACATTATCTCTTTTAACATAATTTTGTTGCAAATATTGAACTCCAAAATATCAGGAAACAGTGTCCAAATGCTTAACTTAGTACCTAGACAGCATTATATGTAATAAATCAGTTCCTTTCTGGTAGGAAAAAAGATTCGGGAACAGATACGTATTCGATTTCAAGAGTGGAAAAATATTTCGAAAAAGTAAGCATTTTCTATATTTAAAATTCGAATATTTTTTGCATTAAGCAGATTTCTTGTAAAATTTTTGTGAATTTGTACTCAGTTTGAATCAAAAATTAATATAACAAGCACAGTTCATCTATAATACGATTTTGAAAAAAAATCATTTTTTCGAAATTTTCCAAGGGGGGAGCGGCGGCGAAAAAATATGATTTTTTTTCGATATCTTCGGATTTCCCCAAAATGCTTGTAATTCGATTCAGACGTTCTCCAATAATACTTTTAATGAAACTTCGGCTTCAAAATCGTGCTTCTTGCTCATTTAAACAAACATTTTGCTTAATTAATAGGAGAAAATCAAACCTTGATTTTTTTTTCTTACATCATCTCTTTTAACATAATTTTGTTGCAAATATTGAACTCCAAAATATCAGGAAACAGTGTCCAAATGCTTAACTAAGTACCTAGACAGCATTATATGTAATAAAACAGTTCTTTCTGGTAAGAAAAATAGATTCGGGAACAGATACGTATTCGATTTCAAGAGTGGAAAAATATTTCGAAAAAGTAAGCATTTTCTATATTTAAAATTCGAATATTTTTTGCATTAAGCAGATTTCTTGTAAAATTTTTGTGAATTTGTACTCAGTTTGAATCAAAAATTAATATTAGAAGCACAGTTCATCTAGAATACGACTTTGAAAAAAAATCATTTTTTCGAAATTTTCCAAGAGGGGAGCGGCGGCGAAAAAATATGATTTTTTTCCGATATCTTCGGATTTCCCCAAAATGCTTGTAATTCGATTCAGACGTTCTCCAATAATACTTTTAATGAAACTCCGGCTTCAAAATCGTGCTTCTTGCTCATTTAAACACACATTTTGCTTAATTAATAGGAGAAAATCAAACCTTGGTTTTTTTTTCTTACATCATCTCTTTTAACATAATTTTGTTGCAAATATTGAACTCCAAAATATCAGGAAACAGTGTCCAAATGCTTAACTTAGTACCTAGACAGCATTATATGTAATAAAACAGTTCTTTTCTGATAGGAAAAAAGATTCGGGAACAGATACGTATTCGATTTCAAGAGTGGAAAAATATTTCGAAAAAGTAAGCATTTTCAATATTTAAAATTCGAATATTTTTTGCATTAAGCAGATTTCTTGTAAAATTTTTTTGAATTTGTACTCAGTTTGAATCAAAAAATAATATTAGAAGCACAGTTCATCTAGAATACGACTTTGAAAAAAAATCATTTTTTCGAAACTTTCCAAGGGGGGAGCGGCGGCGAAAAAATATGATTTTTTTTCGATATCTTCGGATTTCCCCAAAATGCTTGTAATTCGATTCAGACGTTCTCCAATAATACTTTTAATGAAACTCCGGCTTCAAAATCGTGCTTCTTGCTCATTTAAACAAACATTTTGCTTAATTAATAGGAGAAAATCAAACCTTGATTTTTTTTTCTTACATCATCTCTTTTAACATAATTTTGTTGAAAATATTGAACTCCAAAATATCAGGAAACAGTGTCCAAATGCTTAACTTAGTACCTAGACAGCATTATATGTAATAAAACAGTTCTTTTCTGGTAAGAAAAAAAGATTCGGGAACAGATACGTATTCGATTTCAAGAGTGGAAAAATATTTCGAAAAAGTAAGCATTTTCTATATTTAAAATTCGAATATTTTTTGCATTAAGCAGATTTCTTGTAAAATTTTTGTGAATTTGTACTTAGTTTGAATCAAAAATTAATATTAGAAGCACAGTTCATCTAGAATATGACTTTGAAAAAAAAATAATTTTTTCGAAACTTTCCAAGGGGGGAGCGGCGGCGAAAAATTTGATTTTTTTTCGATATCTTCGGATTTCCCCAAAATGCTTGTAATTCGATTCAGACGTTCTCCAATAATACTTTTAATGAAACTCCGGCTTCAAAATCGTGCTCCTTGCTCATTTAAACAAACATTTTGCTTAATTAATAGGAGAAAATCAAACCTTGATTTTTTTTTCTTACATCATCTCTTTTAACATAATTTTGTTGCAAATATTGAACTCCAAAATATCAGGAAACAGTGACCAAATGCTTAAACTAGTACTTAGACAACATTATATGTAATAAATCAGTTCTTTTCTGGTAGTAAAAAAGATTCGGGAACAGATACGTATTCGATTTCAAGAGTGGAAAAATATTTCGAAAAAGTAAGCATTTTCAATATTTAAAATTCGAATATTTTTTGCATTAAGCAGATTTCTTGTAAAATTTTTTTGAATTTGTACTCAGTTTGAATCAAAAATTAATATTAGAAGCACAGTTCATCTAGAATACGACTTTGAAAAAAAATCATTTTTTCGAAACTTTCCAAGGGGGGAGCGGCGGCGAAAAAATATGATTTTTTTTCGATATCTTCGGATTTCCCCAAAATGCTTGTAATTCGATTCAGACGTTCTCCAATAATACTTTTAATGAAACTCCGGCTTCAAAATCGTGCTTCTTGCTCATTTAAACACATATTTTGCTTAATTAATAGGAGAAAATCAAACCTTGATTTTTTTTTCTTACATCATCTCTTTTAACATAATTTTGTTGCAAATATTGAACTCCAAAATATCAGGAAACAGTGTCCAAATGCTTAACTTAGTACCTAGACAGCATTATATGTAATAAAACAGTTCTTTTCTGGTAAGAAAAAAAGATTCGGGAACAGATACGTATTCGATTTCAAGAGTGGAAAAATATTTCGAAAAAGTAAGCATTTTCTATATTTAAAATTCGAATATTTTTTGCATTAAGCAGATTTCTTGTAAAATTTTTGTGAATTTGTACTAAGTTTGAATCAAAAATTAATATTAGAAGCACAGTTCATCTAGAATATGACTTTGAAAAAAAATCATTTTTTCGAAACTTTCCAAGGGGGGAGCGGCGGCGAAAAAATTTGATTTTTTTTCGATATCTTCGGATTTCCCCAAAATGCTTGTAATTCGATTCAGACGTTCTCCAATAATACTTTTAATGAAACTCCGGCTTCAAAATCGTGCTTCTTGCTCATTTAAACAAACATTTTGCTTAATTAATAGGAGAAAATCAAACCTTGATTTTTTTTTCTTACATCATCTCTTTTAACATAATTTTGTTGCAAATATTGAACTCCAAAATATCAGGAAACAGTGTCCAAATGCTTAACTTAGTACCTAGACAGCATTACATGTAATAAAACAGTTCTTTTCTGGTAAGAAAAAAAGATTCGGGAACAGATACGTATTCGATTTCAAGAGTGGAAAAATATTTCGAAAAAGTAAGCATTTTTAACTTCCCATCAGGAAGTTCTTGTAATCGGTCCGATTTTCGAAATTCAAAATTTTTACATTTCTCTACGTTTGGCGGTCCCAGTAGTCGGATTCCATCATTTTTAGAAAGATGTCTGTGTGTGTGTGTGTACGTACGTACGTACGTACGTTTGTGCGGATTCTTTCGTACAGCCTAACTCGAGAACAAATCAAGCTATCGAAACCAAATTAGTTTCATTCGAAGCGTGTGTACGTAAAGATCACCTGAAAAGCTTTTGGTTAAATTTCACGGGGTGGTTTGCATTTTATGACGAAAAAAACTGTCAAAAAAGTGACATTTTCACTTCTTCAATTAAAATCAATTTAGTTTTCCAATAAAAAAAGTTCAAAATTAATTAAATTTATAGTTTACAGCTACCTTATCAGATAAAAAAATATGCATAAATATATGCACTGCGGTTCATAAGTTTCCGGACAAATTCATATAAAATTTTTTTTTTTGTTCAATTTTAATGCCAAAAGTTTCATCAATATTATGTTTATTTAGCCAATTGACTAAACTAAGTAAGTTACTAACTATATAGACTACCAAAAAGACTAAAACAGTATTTAGTTGAGGCCATTTCATACATTGATGTGCCCCTTTCTATATTTCCTGATCCAAATTTCCACGGAAGTTCTTTGAAAATTGTTTCAGAATTGTGAATCCTGTAAGTCTTTCCCATTTTTCAAGACTCAGAGTGACGTCTGCAACACTGACACATGAAAACATCCTTTGAAAATTATGGAGCCACCAGTTTTTTTGTTCAAAACCTGCTCGGCTGTAGCTTGACGCTTTTTTATTGTTATAATATATAAGCAAAAAGAAGCTCATGGCGCAATTTACATGAGGCAATTGAATTTAAAGCAAAAGCATCGAGAGAAACCTAAATTACAAAGTTAAAACACATGGATAAAACTGCATTACTCGTATATTGCAAGGAAGATCATAACATTCGATTTAGTTTGTTTTCCCCTGTTGTGGTTTCTAATCATGCAACCAATCCTAGCGGTCTTTCCAGAAAATGATACATGGAAAAAAGCTCTCTCGAAATTGGCCTGGAAACAGCAAATACAAATTCAACTTCCAATGTTAAAGTTGTTGTTGTGAAATCGATTTTTGCAACTCTAAATTTTAAATATTTTATCTTCACTTCTTCCCTTCACTTCTTAGAGGGATGACTGGTTAAGATTTTGGGTCGTTGGTCCTATATTACAGTCGAAAATGCTTTCATTGATTCGTTTAATGCAAGCCATGGACAGCCAGCCAGCAAAAACAATTATCTCAAGGTTACACACCCCAAACCGAAGCCTGCAAAATTCGACATGGAAATATCATAGTAGAATTGCAGCCAATGCTGAGGACATGGAAGAACTAACATGACCTAGACGAAGTACAGATATCAAGATAGAACTTTTAAAAGCGGCGGCGATGACTTTGTTGGGAGTATGCACCAACTCATCTGCAAAACATGGTCAGAAGAAAGCATGCGAGGTGAATGGAATCTCAGTATTGGTTGCCCAATCCTGAAGGAAGGAAGAGGTATTAATCTCCTCAAAATTGCATCTTTTCCGCCGTATGATGTGAACGTCTGAAGCAGTTCGTCAACATCCTGATAAGTCCGTATTAATGTGGTTTTCGACCAGAAAAGTCCACCATAATCCAAATATTAACACAACGGCAGATCTTGGAAAAATCCAGCAGTGCCAAGTCAGTACGCACCACCTTTTCATCAATTTCAAGGTTGGTTTTGGTGTCTGTTTCGTCCACAGAGATGAGATTAGTGAAGTCACATCTAGGATTGGCATCCCTGCCAAGCTCGTACTTTTGTGCAGGATGGCGATGGAGGTCACCGTTTCTTCAACATCATACTTGGGACAACAGTGCAAAAGAACCTTGTCAACAAAAGAAGGGAAAAAGAAGCATATGCTGCCATCAAGAAAAACCAAATCCGACGTCTAGGTCAGACCGTTATCATAGACAGCTATAACTTTGAGGTAGTTAGGGCTTTGTCTATCTTGGCTCCGCTCTAAAAACAGATAATAACACCAGCGCTGAGATCAAATGAAGAATACCTCTGGTTAAGAAAGCTAAGCACTGTTTCGAAGAATTGAAGCATCGCTCTATAAGACCCATATCATCCCCGTCCTACTATATGGTGCAGAAGCATGTACACTTTCACAAGCGGATGAAGGCCCCTTAGGTTGTTCCGAGAAAAAAGTGTAATCTTTTGTCCCATTTGATGACTGTATGCTAGGAGTTGTACAGCGACATCGACTTAGCCAAAAGGATAAAATACCATGCCACGCGGCCTGTAACGCCACCTCAAGTTAGTAATTAAATGATTAATGACAAAAAAAGTCCAAACAGCTATCATGTTTAAAATAAAAAAACGGCAAAAATTATTTTAAATTATATTAAGTTATTTCTGCAGTAAAACTAAAAATCTAATTTTCTTTTAGTAGAAATGTAATTCAGTCACAAAAAAAGTATTTCCAAATTGAAATATGTTAATATATCAATGTTAAATACGCAATTCGTATTTTAAATGATCCAAAAATACGAAAACAAATACGAGTATATGGTATCCTCAAAGGCAGCTAAAAATATATGTATCTGATCTTCTTGTTTGCAATGCATTTCATTAGGGAAAGAATGATGTTTTCATAATCCGAATTGATTTTCATGGTGTAGGCAAATAAAATAGCACCTATTTCTTTTATATCTTGAGATGGGAAGTTCATGGTATGGGCAGGCCTACTCGCACCCAAACCAATTTTCTATATTTAAAATTCGAATATTTTTTGCATTAAGCAGATTTCTTGTAAAATTTTTGTGAATTTGTACTCAGTTTGAATCAAAAATAAATATTAGAAGCACAGTTCATCTAGAATACGACTTTGAAAAAAAAAATCATTTTTTCGAAATTTTCCAAGGGGGGAGCGGCGGCGAAAAAATATATTTTTTTTTCGATATCTTCGGATTTCCCCAAAATGCTTGTAATTCGATTCAGACGTTCTCCAATAATACTTTTAATGAAACTTCGGCTTCAAATTCGTGCTTCTTGCTCATTTAAACAAACATTTTGCTTAATTAATAGGAGAAAATCCAACCTTGATTTTTTTTTCTTACATCATCTCTTTTAACATAATTTTTTTGCAAATATTGAACTCCAAAATATGAGGAAACAGTGTCCAAATGCTTAACTTAGTACCTGACAGCATTATATGTAATAAAACAGTTCTTTTCTGATAGGAAAAAAGATTCGGGAACAGATACTTATTCGATTTCAAGAGTGGAAAAATATTTCGAAAAATAAGCATTTTCTATATTTAAAATTCGAATATTTTTTGCATTAAGCAGTTTTCTTGTAAAATTTTTGTGAATTTGTATTCAGTTTGAATCAAAAATTAATATTAGAAGCACAGTTCATCTAGTATACGACTTTGAAAAAAAATCATTTTTCGAAATTTTCCAAGGGGGGAGCGGCGGCGAAAAAATATGATTTTTTTTCGATATCTTCGGATTTCCCCAAAATGCTTGTAATTCGATTCAGACGTTCTCCAATAATACTTTTAATGAAACTTCGGCTTCAAATTCGTGCTTCTTGCTCATTTAAACAAACATTTTGCTTAATTAATAGGAGAAAATCCAACCTTGATTTTTTTTTCTTACATCATCTCTTTTAACATAATTTTTTTGCAAATATTGAACTCCAAAATATCAGGAAACAGTGTCCAAATGCTTAACTTAGTACCTAGACAGCATTATATGTAATAAAACAGTTCTTTTCTGATAGGAAAAAAGATTCGGGAACAGATACGTATTCGATTTCAAGAGTGGAAAAATATTTCGAAAAAGTAAGCATTTTCAATATTTAAAATTCGAATATTTTTTGCATTAAGCAGATTTCTTGTAAAATTTTTGTGAATTTGTACTCAGTTTGAATCAAAAATTAATATTAGAAGCACAGTTCATCTAGAATACGACTTTGAAAAAAAATCATTTTTTCGAAATTTTCAAAGGGGGGAGCGGCGGCGAAAAAATATGATTTTTTTTTCGATATCTTCGGATTTCCCCAAAATGCTTGTAATTCGATTCAGACGTTCTCCAATAATACTTTTAATGAAACTCCGGCTTCAAATTCGTGCTTCTTGCTCATTTAAACAAACATTTCGCTTAATTAATAGGAGAAAATCAAACCTTGATTTTTTTTTCTTACATCATCTCTTTTAACATAATTTTGTTGCAAATATTGAACTCCAAAATATCAGGAAACAGTATCCAAATGCTTAACTTAGTACCTAGACAGCATTATATGTAATAAAACAGTTCTTTTCTGATAGGAAAAAAGATTCGGGAACAGATACGTATTCGATTTCAAGAGTGGAAAAATATTTCGAAAAAGTAAGCATTTTCTATATTTAAAATTCGAATATTTTTTGCATTAAGCAGATTTCTTGTAAAATTTTTGTGAATTTGTACTCAGTTTGAATCAAAAATAAATATTAGAAGCACAGTTCATCTAGAATACGACTTTGAAAAAAAAAATCATTTTTTCGAAATTTTCCAAGGGGGGAGCGGCGGCGAAAAAATATATTTTTTTTTCGATATCTTCGGATTTCCCCAAAATGCTTGTAATTCGATTCAGACGTTCTCCAATAATACTTTTAATGAAACTTCGGCTTCAAATTCGTGCATCTTGCTCATTTAAACAAACATTTTGCTTAATTAATAGGAGAAAATCCAACCTTGATTTTTTTTTCTTACATCATCTCTTTTAACATAATTTTTTTGCAAATATTGAACTCCAAAATATGAGGAAACAGTGTCCAAATGCTTAACTTAGTACCTAGACAGCATTATATGTAATAAAACAGTTCTTTTCTGATAGGAAAAAAGATTCGGGAACAGATACTTATTCGATTTCAAGAGTGGAAAAATATTTCGAAAAATAAGCATTTTCTATATTTAAAATTCGAATATTTTTTGCATTAAGCAGTTTTCTTGTAAAATTTTTGTGAATTTGTATTCAGTTTGAATCAAAATTAATATTAGAAGCACAGTTCATCTAGTATACGACTTTGAAAAAAAATCATTTTTCGAAATTTTCCAAGGGGGGAGCGGCGGCGAAAAAATATGATTTTTTTTCGATATCTTCGGATTTCCCCAAAATGCTTGTAATTCGATTCAGACGTTCTCCAATAATACTTTTAATGAAACTTCGGCTTCAAATTCGTGCTTCTTGCTCATTTAAACAAACATTTTGCTTAATTAATAGGAGAAAATCCAACCTTGATTTTTTTTTCTTACATCATCTCTTTTAACATAATTTTTTTGCAAATATTGAACTCCAAAATATCAGGAAACAGTGTCCAAATGCTTAACTTAGTACCTAGACAGCATTATATGTAATAAAACAGTTCTTTTCTGATAGGAAAAAAGATTCGGGAACAGATACGTATTCGATTTCAAGAGTGGAAAAATATTTCGAAAAAGTAAGCATTTTCAATATTTAAAATTCGAATATTTTTTGCATTAAGCAGATTTCTTGTAAAATTTTTGTGAATTTGTACTCAGTTTGAATCAAAAATTAATATTAGAAGCACAGTTCATCTAGAATACGACTTTGAAAAAAAATCATTTTTTCGAAATTTTCAAAGGGGGAGCGGCGGCGAAAAAATATGATTTTTTTTTCGATATCTTCGGATTTCCCCAAAATGCTTGTAATTCGATTCAGACGTTCTCCAATAATACTTTTAATGAAACTCCGGCTTCAAATTCGTGCTTCTTGCTCATTTAAACAAACATTTCGCTTAATTAATAGGAGAAAATCAAACCTTGATTTTTTTTTCTTACATCATCTCTTTTAACATAATTTTGTTGCAAATATTGAACTCCAAAATATCAGGAAACAGTATCCAAATGCTTAACTTAGTACCTAGACAGCATTATATGTAATAAAACAGTTCTTTTCTGATAGGAAAAAAGATTCGGGAACAGATACGTATTCGATTTCAAGAGTGGAAAAATATTTCGAAAAAGTAAGCATTTTCTATATTTAAAATTCGAATATTTTTTGCATTAAGCAGATTTCTTGTAAAATTTTTGTGAATTTGTACTCAGTTTGAATCAAAAATAAATATTAGAAGCACAGTTCATCTAGAATACGACTTTGAAAAAAAAAAATCATTTTTTCGAAATTTTCCAAGGGGGGAGCGGCGGCGAAAAAATATATTTTTTTTTCGATATCTTCGGATTTCCCAAAATGCTTGTAA
>CAUVXE010000347.1:0-26104 GCA_963555765.1 Orthonevra nobilis
TAGAAGAAAACTGCTTAATGCAAAAAATATTCGAATTTTAAATATAGAAAATGCTTACTTTTTCGAAATATTTTTCCACTCTTGAAATCGAATACGTATCTGTTCCCGCGTCTTTTTTCCTGCCAGAAAAGAACTGTTTTATTACATATATTGCTGTCTAGGTACTAAGTTAAGCATTTGGTCACTGTTTTCTGAACTTTTGGAGTTCAATATTTGCAACAAAATTATGTAAAAAGAGATGATGTAAGAAAAAAAAATCAACGTTTGATTTCTCCTATTAATTAAGCGAATGTTTGTTTAAATGAGCAAGAAGCACGATTTTGAAGCCGGAGTTTCATTAAAAGTATTATTGGAGAACGTCTGAATCGAATTACAAGCATTTTGGGGAGATCCGAAGATATCGAAAAAAAATCATATTTTTTCGCCGCCGCTCCCCCCTTTGAGAATTTCGAAAAAATGATTTTTTTTTTTTCAAAGTCGTATTCTAGATGAACTGTGCTTCTTATATTAATTTTTGATTCAAACTGAATACAAATTCTCAAAAATCTTACAAGAAAACTGCTTAATGCAAAAAATATTCGTATTTTAAATATAGAAAGTGCTTACTTTTTCGAAATATTTTTCCACTCTTGAAATCGAATACGTATCTGTTCCCGAATCTTTTTTCCTACCAGAAAAGAACTGTTTTATTACATATAATGCTGTCTAGGTACTAAGTTAAGCATTTGGTCACTGTTTCCTGATATTTTGGAGTTCAATATTTGCAAAAAATTATGTAAAAAGAGATGATGTAAGAAAAAAATATCAACGTTTTATTTTCTCCTATTAATTAAGCGAAATGTTTGTTCAAATGAGCAAGAAGCACGATTTTGAAGCCGGAGTTTCATTAAAAGTATTATTGGAGAACGTCTGAATCGAATTACAAGCATTTTGGGGAAATCCGAAGATATCGAAAAAAAATCATATTTTTTCGCCGCCGCTCCCCCCTTTGAGAATTTCGGAAAAATGATTTTTTTTCAAAGTCGTATTCTAGATGAACTGTGCTTCTTATATTAATTTTTGATTCAAACTGAATACAAATTCACAAAAATTTTACAAGAAAACTGCTTAATGCAAAAAATATTCGAATTTTAAATATAGAAAATGCTTACTTTTTCGAAATATTTTTCCACTCTTGAAATCGAATACGTATCTGTTCCCGAATCTTTTTTCCTACCAGAAAAGAACTGTTTTATTTCATATATTGCTGTCTAGGTACTAAGTTAAGCATTTGGTCACTGTTTCCTGATATTTTGGAGTTCAATATTTTCAACAAAATTATGTTAAAAGAGATGATGTAAGAAAAAAAAATCAACGTTTCATTTTCTCCTATTAATTCAGCGAAATGTTTGTTTAAATGAGCAAGAAGCACGATTTTGAAGCCGGAGTTTCATTAAAAGTATTATTGGAGAACGTCTGAATCGAATTACAAGCATTTTGGGGAAATCTGAAGATATCGAAAAAAAATCATATTTTTTCGCCGCCGCTCCCCCCTTTGAGAATTTCGAAAAAATGATTTTTTTTCAAAGTCGTATTCTAGATGAACTGTGCTTCTTATATTAATTTTTGATTCAAACTGAATACAAATTCACAAAAATTTTACAAGAAAACTGCTTAATGCAAAAAATATTCGAATTTTAAATATAGAAAATGCTTACTTTTTCGAAATATTTTTCCACTCTTGAAATCGAATACGTATCTGTTCCCGAATCTTTTTTCCTACCAGAAAAGAACTGTTTTATTACATATATTGCTGTCTAGGTACTAAGTTAAGCATTTGGTCACTGTTTTCTGAACTTTTGGAGTTCAATATTTGCAACAAAATTATGTAAAAAGAGATGATGTAAGAAAAAAAAATCAACGTTTTATTTTCTCCTATTAATTTAGCGAAATGTTTGTTTAAATGAGCAAGAAGCACGATTTTGAAGCCGGAGTTTCATTAAAAGTATTATTGGAGAACGTCTGAATCGAATTACAAGCATTTTGGGGAAATCCGAAGATATCGAAAAAAAATCATATTTTTTCGCCGCCGCTCCCCCTTTGAGAATTTCGAAAAAATGATTTTTTTTCAAAGTCGTATTCTAGATGAACTGTGCTTCTTATATTAATTTTTGATTCAAACTGAATACAAATTCACAAAAATTTTACAAGAAATCTGCTTAATGCAAAAAATATTCGAATTTTAAATATAGAAAGTGCTTACTTTTCGAAATATTTTTCCACTCTTGAAATCGAATACGTATCTGTTCCCGAATCTTTTTTCCTACCAGAAAAGAACTGTTTTATTACATATAATGCTGTCTAGGTACTAAGTTAAGCATTTGGTCACTGTTTTCTGATATTTCGGAGTTCAATATTTGCAACAAAATTATGTGAAAAGAGATGATGTAAGAAAAAAATCAACGTTTGATTTTCTCCTATTAATTAAGCGAAATGTTTGTTTAAATGAGCAAGAAGCACGATTTTGAAGCCGGAGTTTCATTAAAAGTATTATTGGAGAACGTCTGAATCGAAGCATTTTGGGGAAATCCGAAGATATCGAAAAAAAATCATATATTTTCGCCGCCGCTCCCCCTTTGAAAATTTCGAAAAAATGATTTTTTTTTAAAGTCGTATTCTAGATGAACTGTGCTTCTTATATTGATTTTTGATTCAAACTGAATAGAAATTCACAAAAATTTTACAAGAAATCTGCTTAATGCAAAAAATATTCGAATTTTAAATATAGAAAGTGCTTACTTTTTCGAAATATTTTTCCACTCTTGAAATCGAATACGTATCTGTTCCCGAATCTTTTTTCCTACCAGAAAAGAACTGTTTTATATCATATAATGCTGTCTAGGTACTAAGTTAAGCATTTGGTCACTGTTTCCTGATATTTTGGAGTTCAATATTTGCAACAAAATTATGTAAAAAGAGATGATGTAAGAAAAAAAAATCAACGTTTGATTTTCTCCTATTAATTAAGCGAAATGTTTGTTTAAATGAGCAAGAAGCACGATTTTGAAGCCGGAGTTTCATTAAAAGTATTATTGGAGAACGTCTGAATCGAATTACAAGCATTTTGGGGAAATCCGAAGATATCGAAAAAAAAATCATATTTTTTCGCCGCCGCTCCCCCCTTTGAGAATTTCGAAAAAATGATTTTTTTTCAAAGACGTATTCTAGATGAACTGTGCTTCTTATATTAATTTTTGATTCAAACTGAATACAAATTCACAAAAATTTTACAAGAAAACTGCTTAATGCAAAAAATATTCGAATTTTAAATATAGAAAGTGCTTACTTTTTCGAAATATTTTTACACTCTTGAAATCGAATACGTATCTGTTCCCGAATCTTTTTTCCTACCAGAAAGAACTGTTTTATTACATATAATGCTGTCTAGGTACTAAGTTAAGCATTTGGACACTGTTTTCTGAACTTTTGGAGTTCAATATTTTCAACAAAATTATGTTAAAAGAGATGATGTAAGAAAAAAAATCAACGTTGATTTTCTCCTATTAATTAAGCGAAATGTTTGTTTAAATGAGCAAGAAGCACGATTTTGAAGCCGGAGTTTCATTAAAAGTATTATTGGAGAACGTCTGAATCGAATTACAAGCATTTTGGGGAAATCCGAAGATATCGAAAAAAAATCATATTTTTTCGCCGCCGCTCCCCCCTTTGAGAATTTCGAAAAAATGATTTTTTTTCAAAGTCGTGTTCTAGATGAACTGTGCTTCTTATATTAATTTTTGATTCAAACTGAATACAAATTCACAAAAATTTTACAAGAAAACTGCTTAATGCAAAAAATATTCGAATTTTAAATATAGAAAATGCTTACTTTTTCGAAATATTTTTCCACTCTTGAAATCGAATACGTATCTGTTCCCGAATCTTTTTTCCTACCAGAAAAGAACTGTTTTATTACATATAATGCTGTCTAGGTACTAAGTTAAGCATTTGGTCACTGTTTCCTGATATTTTGGAGTTCAATATTTTCAACAAAATTATGTTAAAAGAGATGATGTAAGAAAAAAAAATCAACGTTTGATTTTCTCCTATTAATTAAGCGAAATGTTTGTTTAAATGAGCAAGAAGCACGATTTTGAAGCCGGAGTTTCTTTAAAAGTATTATTGGAGAACGTCTGAATCGAATTACAAGCATTTTGGGGAAATCCGAAGATATCGAAAAAAAATCTTATTTTTCGCCGCCGCTCCCCCCTTTGAGAATTTCGAAAAAATGATTTTTTTTCAAAGTCGTATTCTAGATGAACTGTGCTTCTTATATTAATTTTTGATTCAAACTGAATACAAATTCACAAAAATTTTACAAGAAAACTGCTTAATGCAAAAAATATTCGAATTTTAAATATAGAAAATGCTTACTTTTTCGAAATATTTTTCCACTCTTGAAATCGAATACGTATCTGTTCCCGAATCTTTTTTCCTACCAGAAAAGAACTGTTTTATTACATATAATGCTGTCTAGGTACTAAGTTAAGCATTTGGACACTGTTTTCTGAACTTTTGGAGTTCAATATTTTCAACAAAATTATGTTAAAAGAGATGATGTAAGAAAAAAAAATCAACGTTTGATTTTCTCCTATTAATTAAGCGAAATGTTTGTTTAAATGAGCAAGAAGCACGATTTTGAAGCCGGAGTTTCATTAAAAGTATTATTGGAGAACGTCTGAATCGAATTACAAGCATTTTGGGGAAATCCGAAGATATCGAAAAAAAATCATATTTTTTCGCCGCCGCTCCCCCCTTTGAGAATTTCGAAAAAATGATTTTTTTTCAAAGTCGTATTCTAGATGAACTGTGCTTCTTATATTAATTTTTGATTCAAACTGAATACAAATTCACAAAAATTTTAGAAGAAAACTGCTTAATGCAAAAAATATTCGAATTTTAAATATAGAAAATGCTTACTTTTTCGAAATATTTTTCCACTCTTGAAATCGAATACGTATCTGTTCCCGCGTCTTTTTTCCTGCCAGAAAAGAACTGTTTTATTACATATATTGCTGTCTAGGTACTAAGTTAAGCATTTGGTCACTGTTTTCTGAACTTTTGGAGTTCAATATTTGCAACAAAATTATGTAAAAAGAGATGATGTAAGAAAAAAAAATCAACGTTTGATTTTCTCCTATTAATTAAGCGAAATGTTTGTTTAAATGAGCAAGAAGCACGATTTTGAAGCCGGAGTTTCATTAAAAGTATTATTGGAGAACGTCTGAATCGAATTACAAGCATTTTGGGGAGATCCGAAGATATCGAAAAAAAATCATATTTTTTCGCCGCCGCTCCCCCCTTTGAGAATTTCGAAAAAATGATTTTTTTTTTTCAAAGTCGTATTCTAGATGAACTGTGCTTCTTATATTAATTTTTGATTCAAACTGAATACAAATTCTCAAAAATCTTACAAGAAAACTGCTTAATGCAAAAAATATTCGTATTTTAAATATAGAAAGTGCTTACTTTTTCGAAATATTTTTCCACTCTTGAAATCGAATACGTATCTGTTCCCGAATCTTTTTTCCTACCAGAAAAGAACTGTTTTATTACATATAATGCTGTCTAGGTACTAAGTTAAGCATTTGGTCACTGTTTCCTGATATTTTGGAGTTCAATATTTGCAAAAAAATTATGTAAAAAGAGATGATGTAAGAAAAAAATATCAACGTTTTATTTTCTCCTATTAATTAAGCGAAATGTTTGTTCAAATGAGCAAGAAGCACGATTTTGAAGCCGGAGTTTCATTAAAAGTATTATTGGAGAACGTCTGAATCGAATTACAAGCATTTTGGGGAAATCCGAAGATATCGAAAAAAAATCATATTTTTTCGCCGCCGCTCCCCCCTTTGAGAATTTCGGAAAAATGATTTTTTTTCAAAGTCGTATTCTAGATGAACTGTGCTTCTTATATTAATTTTTGATTCAAACTGAATACAAATTCACAAAAATTTTACAAGAAAACTGCTTAATGCAAAAAATATTCGAATTTTAAATATAGAAAATGCTTACTTTTTCGAAATATTTTTCCACTCTTGAAATCGAATACGTATCTGTTCCCGAATCTTTTTTCCTACCAGAAAAGAACTGTTTTATTTCATATATTGCTGTCTAGGTACTAAGTTAAGCATTTGGTCACTGTTTCCTGATATTTTGGAGTTCAATATTTTCAACAAAATTATGTTAAAAGAGATGATGTAAGAAAAAAAAATCAACGTTTCATTTTCTCCTATTAATTCAGCGAAATGTTTGTTTAAATGAGCAAGAAGCACGATTTTGAAGCCGGAGTTTCATTAAAAGTATTATTGGAGAACGTCTGAATCGAATTACAAGCATTTTGGGGAAATCTGAAGATATCGAAAAAAAATCATATTTTTTCGCCGCCGCTCCCCCCTTTGAGAATTTCGAAAAAATGATTTTTTTTCAAAGTCGTATTCTAGATGAACTGTGCTTCTTATATTAATTTTTGATTCAAACTGAATACAAATTCACAAAAATTTTACAAGAAAACTGCTTAATGCAAAAAATATTCGAATTTTAAATATAGAAAATGCTTACTTTTTCGAAATATTTTTCCACTCTTGAAATCGAATACGTATCTGTTCCCGAATCTTTTTTCCTACCAGAAAAGAACTGTTTTATTACATATATTGCTGTCTAGGTACTAAGTTAAGCATTTGGTCACTGTTTTCTGAACTTTTGGAGTTCAATATTAGCAACAAAATTATGTAAAAAGAGATGATGTAAGAAAAAAAAATCAACGTTTTATTTTCTCCTATTAATTTAGCGAAATGTTTGTTTAAATGAGCAAGAAGCACGATTTTGAAGCCGGAGTTTCATTAAAAGTATTATTGGAGAACGTCTGAATCGAATTACAAGCATTTTGGGGAAATCCGAAGATATCGAAAAAAAATCATATTTTTTCGCCGCCGCTCCCCCTTTGAGAATTTCGAAAAAATGATTTTTTTTCAAAGTCGTATTCTAGATGAACTGTGCTTCTTATATTAATTTTTGATTCAAACTGAATACAAATTCACAAAAATTTTACAAGAAATCTGCTTAATGCAAAAAATATTCGAATTTTAAATATAGAAAGTGCTTACTTTTTCGAAATATTTTTCCACTCTTGAAATCGAATACGTATCTGTTCCCGAATCTTTTTTCCTACCAGAAAAGAACTGTTTTATTACATATAATGCTGTCTAGGTACTAAGTTAAGCATTTGGTCACTGTTTTCTGAACTTTTGGAGGTCAATATTTGCAACAAAATTATGTAAAAAGAGATGATGTAAGAAAAAAAAAATCAACGTTTGATTTTCTCCTATTAATTAAGCGAAATGTTTGTTTAAATGAGCAAGAAGCACGATTTTGAAGCCGGAGTTTCATTAAAAGTATTATTGGAGAACGTCTGAATCGAATTACAAGCATTTTGGGGAAATCCGAAGATATCGAAAAAAAATCATATTTTTTCGCCGCCGCTCCCCCCTTTGATAATTTCGAAAAAATGATTTTTTTCAAAGTCGTATTCTAGATGAACTGTGCTTCTTATATTAATTTTTGATTCAAACTGAATACAAATTCACAAAAATTTTACAAGAAAACTGCTTAATGCAAAAAATATTCGAATTTTAAATATAGAAAATGCTTACTTTTTCGAAATATTTTTCCACTCTTGAAATCGAATACGTATCTGTTCCCGAATCTTTTTTCCTACCAGAAAAGAACTGTTTTATTACATATAATGCTGTCTAGGTACTAAGTTAAGCATTTGGACACTGTTTTCTGATATTTTGGAGTTCAATATTTGCAACAAAATTATGTAAAAAGAGATGATGTAAGAAAAAAAAATCAAGGTTTGATTTTCTCCTATTAATTAAGCGAAATGTTTGTTTAAATGAGCAAGAAGCACGATTTTGAAGCCGGAGTTTCATTAAAAGTGTTATTGGAGAACGTCTGAATCGAATTACAAGCATTTTGGGGAAATCCGAAGATATCGAAAAAAAATCATATTTTTTCGCCGCCGCTCCCCACTTTGAGAATTTCGAAAAAATGATTTTTTTTCAAAGTCGTATTCTAGATGAACTGTGCTTCTTATATTAATTTTTGATTCAAACTGAATACAAATTCACAAAAATTTTACAAGAAAACTGCTTAATGCAAAAAATATTCGAATTTTAAATATAGAAAGTGCTTACTTTTTCGAAATATTTTTCCACTCTTGAAATCGAATACGTATCTGTTCCCGAATCTTTTTTCCTACCAGAAAAGAACTGTTTTATTACATATAATGCTGTCTAGGTACTAAGTTAAGCATTTGGTCACTGTTTCCTGATATTTTGGAGTTCAATATTTGCAACAAAATTATGTAAAAAGAGATGATGTAAGAAAAGAAAATCAACGTTTTATTTTCTCCTATTAATTAAGCGAAATGTTTGTTTAAATGAGCAAGAAGTACGATTTTGAAGCCGTAGTTTCATTAAAAGTATTATTGGAGAACGTCTGAATCGAATTACAAGCATTTTGGGGAAATCCGAAGATATCGAATTTTTCGATATTTTTTCGCCGCCGCTCCCCCCTTTGAAAATTTCGAAAAAATGATTTTTTTTTCAAAGTCATATTTTAGATGAACTGTGCTTCTTATATTAATTTTTGATTCAAACTGAATACAAATTCACAAAAATTTTACAAGAAAACTGCTTAATGCAATAAATATTCGAATTTTAAATATAGAAAATGCTTACTTTTTCGAAATATTTTTCCACTCTTGAAATCGAATACGTATCTGTTCCCGAATCTTTTTTCCTACCAGAAAAGAACTGTTTTATTACATATATTGCTGTCTAGGTACTAAGTTAAGCATTTGGTCACTGTTTCCTGATATTTTGGAGTTCAATATTTGCAACAAAATTATGTAAAAAGAGATGATGTAAGAAAAAAAAATCAACGTTTTATTTTCTCCTATTAATTAAGCGAAATGTTTGTTTAAATGAGCAAGAAGCACGATTTTGAAGCCGGAGTTTCATTAAAAGTATTATTGGAGAACGTCTGAATCGAATTACAAGCATTTTGGGGAAATCCGAAGATATCGAAAAAAAATCATATTTTTTCGCCGCCGCTCCCCCCTTTGAGAATTTCGAAAAAATGATTTTTTTTCAAAGTCGTATTCTAGATGAACTGTGCTTCTTATATTAATTTTTGATTCAAACTGAATACAAATTCACAAAAATTTTACAAGGAAACTGCTTAATGCAAAAAATATTCGAATTTTAAATATAGAAAATGCTTACTTTTTCGAAATATTTTTCCACTCTTGAAATCGAATACGTATCTGTTCCCGAATCTTTTTTCCTACCAGAAAAGAACTGTTTTATTACATATATTGCTGTCTAGGTACTAAGTTAAGCATTTGGTCACTGTTTTCTGAACTTTTGGAGTTCAATATTAGCAACAAAATTATGTAAAAAGAGATGATGTAAGAAAAAAAAATCAACGTTTTATTTTCTCCTATTAATTAAGCGAAATGTTTGTTTAAATGAGCAAGAAGCACGATTTTGAAGCCGGAGTTTCATCAAAAGTATTATTGGAGAACGTCTGAATCGAATTACAAGCATTTTGGGGAAATCCGAAGATATCGAAAAAAAATCATATTTTTTCGCCGCCGCTCCCCCCTTTGAGAATTTCGAAAAAATGATTTTTTTTCAAAGTCGTATTCTAGATGAACTGTGCTTCTTATATTAATTTTTGATTCAAACTGAATACAAATTCACAAAAATTTTACAAGAAATCTGCTTAATGCAAAAAATATTCGAATTTTAAATATAGAAAGTGCTTACTTTTTCGAAATATTTTTCCACTCTTGAAATCGAATACGTATCTGTTCCCGAATCTTTTTTCCTACCAGAAAAGAACTGTTTTATTACATATAATGCTGTCTAGGTACTAAGTTAAGCATTTGGTCACTGTTTTCTGAACTTTTGGAGTTCAATATTTGCAACAAAATTATGTAAAAAGAGATGATGTAAGAAAAAAAAATCAACGTTTGATTTTCTCCTATTAATTAAGCGAAATGTTTGTTTAAATGAGCAAGAAGCACGATTTTGAAGCCGGAGTTTCATTAAAAGTATTATTGGAGAACGTCTGAATCGAATTACAAGCATTTTGGGGAAATCCGAAGATATCGAAAAAAAATCATATTTTTTCGCCGCCGCTCCCCCCTTTGATAATTTCGAAAAAATGATTTTTTTTCAAAGTCGTATTCTAGATGAACTGTGCTTCTTATATTAATTTTTGATTCAAACTGAATACAAATTCACAAAAATTTTACAAGAAAACTGCTTAATGCAAAAAATATTCGAATTTTAAATATAGAAAATGCTTACTTTTTCGAAATATTTTTCCACTCTTGAAATCGAATACGTATCTGTTCCCGAATCTTTTTTCCTACCAGAAAAGAACTGTTTTATTACATATAATGCTGTCTAGGTACTAAGTTAAGCATTTGGACACTGTTTTCTGATATTTTGGAGTTCAATATTTGCAACAAAATTATGTAAAAAGAGATGATGTAAGAAAAAAAAATCAAGGTTTGATTTTCTCCTATTAATTAAGCGAAATGTTTGTTTAAATGAGCAAGAAGCACGATTTTGAAGCCGGAGTTTCATTAAAAGTGTTATTGGAGAACGTCTGAATCGAATTACAAGCATTTTGGGGAAATCCGAAGATATCGAAAAAAAATCATATTTTTTCGCCGCCGCTCCCCCCTTTGCGAATTTCGAAAAAATGATTTTTTTTCAAAGTCGTATTCTAGATGAACTGTGCTTCTTATATTAATTTTTGATTCAAACTGAATACAAATTCACAAAAATTTTACAAGAAAACTGCTTAATGCAAAAAATATTCGAATTTTAAATATAGAAAGTGCTTACTTTTTCGAAATATTTTTCCACTCTTGAAATCGAATACGTATCTGTTCCCGAATCTTTTTTCCTACCAGAAAAGAACTGTTTTATTACATATATTGCTGTCTAGGTACTAAGTTAAGCATTTGGTCACTGTTTCCTGATATTTTGGAGTTCAATATTTGCAACAAAATTATGTAAAAAGAGATGATGTAAGAAAAAAAAATCAACGTTTTATTTTCTCCTATTAATTAAGCGAAATGTTTGTTTAAATGAGCAAGAAGCACGATTTTGAAGCCGGAGTTTCATTAAAAGTATTATTGGAGAACGTCTGAATCGAATTACAAGCATTTTGGGGAAATCCGAAGATATCGAAAAAAAATCATATTTTTTCGCCGCCGCTCCCCCCTTTGAGAATTTCGAAAAAATGATTTTTTTTCAAAGTCGTATTCTAGATGAACTGTGCTTCTTATATTAATTTTTGATTCAAACTGAATACAAATTCACAAAAATTTTACAAGAAAACTGCTTAATGCAAAAAATATTCGAATTTTAAATATAGAAAATGCTTACTTTTTCGAAATATTTTTCCACTCTTGAAATCGAATACGTATCTGTTCCCGAATCTTTTTTCCTACCAGAAAAGAACTGTTTTATTACATATATTGCTGTCTAGGTACTAAGTTAAGCATTTGGTCACTGTTTCCTGATATTTTGGAGTTCAATATTTGCAACAAAATTATGTAAAAAGAGATGATGTAAGAAAAAAATATCAACGTTTAATTTTCTCCTATTAATTAAGCGAAATGTTTGTTTAAATGAGCAAGAAGCACGATTTTGAAGCCGGAGTTTCATTAAAAGTATTATTGGAGAACGTCTGAATCGAATTACAAGCATTTTGGGGAAATCCGAAGATATCGAAAAAAAATCATATTTTTTCGCCGCCGCTCCCCCCTTTGAGAATTTCGAAAAAATGATTTTTTTTCAAAGTCGTATTCTAGATGAACTGTGCTTCTTATATTAATTTTTGATTCAAACTGAATACAAATTCACAAAAATTTTACAAGAAAACTGCTTAATGCAAAAAATATTCGAATTTTAAATATAGAAAATGCTTACTTTTTCGAAATATTTTTCCACTCTTGAAATCGAATACGTATCTGTTCCCGAATCTTTTTTCCTACCAGAAAAGAACTGTCTTATTACATATAATGCTGTCTAGGTACTAAGTTAAGCATTTGGTCACTGTTTCCTGATATTTCGGAGTTCAATATTTGCAACAAAATTTTTACAAAAATATTAATTAAGCGAAATGTTTGTTTAAATGAGTAAGAAGCACGATTTTGAAGCCGGAGTTTCATTAAAAGTATTATTGGAGAACGTCTGAATCGAATTACAAGCATTTTGGGGAAATCCGAAGATATCGAAAAAAATCATATTTTTTCGCCGCCGCTCCCCCCTTTGAGAATTTCGAAAAAATGATTTTTTTTCAAAGTCGTATTCTAGATGAACTGTGCTTCTTATATTAATTTTTGATTCAAACTGAATACAAATTCACAAAAATTTTACAAGAAAACTGCTTAATGCAAAATATATTCGAATTTTAAATATAGAAAATGCTTACTTTTTCGAAATATTTTTCCACTCTTGAAATCGAATACATATCTGTTCCCGAATCTTTTTTCCTACCAGAAAAGAACTGTTTTATTACATATATTGCTGTCTAGGTACTAAGTTAAGCATTTGGTCACTGTTTTCTGAACTTTTGGAGTTCAATATTTGCAACAAAATTATGTAAAAAGAGATGATGTAAGAAAAAAAAATCAACGTTTGATTTTCTCCTATTAATTAAGCGAAATGTTTGTTTAAGTGAGCAAGAAGCACGATTTTGAAGCCGGAGTTTCATTAAAAGTATTATTGGAGAACGTCTGAATCGAATTACAAGCATTTTGGGGAAATCCGAAGATATCGAAAAAAAATCATATTTTTTCGCCGCCGCTCCCCCCTTTGAGAATTTCGAAAAAATGATTTTTTTTCAAAGTCGTATTCTAGATGAACTGTGCTTCTTATATTAATTTTTGATTCAAACTGAATACAAATTCACAAAAATTTTACAAGAAAACTGCTTAATGCAAAAAATATTCGAATTTTAAATATAGAAAGTGCTTACTTTTTCGAAATATTTTTCCACTCTTGAAATCGAATACGTATCTGTTCCCGAATCTTTTTTCCTACCAGAAAGAACTGTTTTATTACATATAATGCTGTCTAGGTACTAAGTTAAGCATTTGGACACTGTTTTCTGAACTTTTGGAATTCAATATTTTCAACAAAATTATGTTAAAAGAGATGATGTAAGAAAAAAAAATCAACGTTTGATTTTCTCCTATTAATTAAGCGAAATGTTTGGTTAAATGAGCAAGAAGCACGATTTTGAAGCCGGAGTTTCATTAAAAGTATTATTGGAGAACGTCTGAATCGAATTACAAGCATTTTGGGGAAATCCGAAGATATCGAAAAAAAATCATATTTTTTCGCCGCCGCTCCCCCCTTTGAGAATTTCGAAAAAATGATTTTTTTTCAAAGTCGTATTCTAGATGAACTGTGCTTCTTATATTAATTTTTGATTCAAACTGAATACAAATTCACAAAAATTTTACAAGAAAACTGCTTAATGCAAAAAATATTCGAATTTTAAATATAGAAAGTGCTTACTTTTTCGAAATATTTTTCCACTCTTGAAATCGAATACGTATCTGTTCCCGAATCTTTTTTCCTACCAGAAAAGAACTGTTTTATTACATATAATGCTGTCTAGGTACTAAGTTAAGCATTTGGTCACTGTTTCCTGATATTTTGGAGTTCAATATTTGCAACAAAATTATGTAAAAAGAGATGATGTAAGAAAAAAAATCAACGTTTTATTTTCTCCTTTTAATTAAGCGAAATGTTTATTTAAATGAGCAAGAAGCACGATTTTGAAGCCGGAGTTTCATTAAAAGTATTATTGGAGAACGTCTGAATCGAATTACAAGTATTTTGGGGAAATCCGAAGATATCGAAAAAAATCATATTTTTTCGCCGCCGCTCCCCCCTTTGAGAATTTCGAAAAAATGATTTTTTTTCAAAGTCGTATTCTAGATGAACTGTGCTTCTTATATTAATTTTTGATTCAAACTGAATACAAATTCACAAAAATTTTACAAGAAAACTGCTTAGTGCAAAAAATATTCGAATTTTAAATATAGAAAATGCTTACTTTTTCGAAATATTTTTCCACTCTTGAAATCGAATACGTATCTGTTCCCGAATCTTTTTTTCCTACCAGAAAAGAACTGTTTTATTACATATAATGCTGTCTAGGTACTAAGTTAAGCATTTGGTCACTTTTTCCTGATATTTTGGAGTTCAATATTTGCAACAAAATTATGTAAAAAGAGATGATGTAAGAAAAAAAATCAACGTTTTATTTTCTCCTATTAATTACGCGAAATGTTTGTTTAAATGAGCAAGAAGCACGATTTTGAAGCCGGAGTTTCATTAAAAGTATTATTGGAGAACGTCTGAATCGAATTACAAGCATTTTGGGGAAATCCGAAGATATCGAAAAAAAATCATATTTTTTCGCCGCCGGTCCCCCCTTTGAAAATTTCGAAAAAATGATTTTTTTTTTCAAAGTCATATTTTAGATGAACTGTGCTTCTTATATTAATTTTTGATTCAAACAGAATACAAATTCACAAAAATTTTACAAGAAAACTGCTTAATGCAAAAAATATTCGAATTTTAAATATAGAAAATGCTTACTTTTGGAAATATTTTTCCACTCTTGAAATCGAATACGTATCTGTTCCCGAATCTTTTTTCCTACCAGAAAAGAACTGTTTTATTACATATATTGCTGTCTAGGTACTAAGTTAAGCATTTGGTCACTGTTTCCTGATATTTTGGAGTTCAATATTTGCAACAAAATTATGTAAAAAGAGATTAGGTTTTTGCTAGTAGCTTTTCCTTCCATCTCTATTCTTGAACTGTGATAAACTTATTAAAAATCTAAACTTTTTTCAGTTGTAAGGTAGCGTTATACCAAATCAATGTGCAATAATTTATAAAATACGACTGTATATTTACTGCTACTATAAATAAAGAAATATAATATGTAAAAAGAGATGATGTAAGAAAAAAAAATCAAGGTTTGATTTTCTCCTATTAATTAAGCGAAATGTTTGTTTAAATGAGCAAGAAGCACGATTTTGAAGCCGGAGTTTCATTAAAAGTATTATTGGAGAACTTCTGAATCGAATTACAAGCATTTTGGGGAAATCCGAAGATATCGAAAAAAAATCATATTTTTTCGCCGCCGCTCCCCCCTTTGAGAATTTCGAAAAAATGATTTTTTTTCAAAGTCATATTTTAGATGAACTGTGCTTCTTATATTAATTTTTGATTCAAACTGAATACAAATTCACAGAAATTTTACAAGAAAACTGCTTAATGCAAAAAATATTCGAATTTTAAATATAGAAAATGCTTACTTTTTCGAAATATTTTTCCACTCTTGAAATCGAATACGTATCTGTTCCCGAATCTTTTTTCCTACCAGAAAAGAACTGTTTTATTACATATAATGCTGTCTAGGTACTAAGTTAAGCATTTGGTCACTGTTTCCTGATATTTTGGAGTTCAATATTTGCAACAAAATTATGTAAAAAGAGATGATGTAAGAAAAAAAAATCAACGTTTTATTTTCTCCTATTAATTAAGCGAAATGTTTGTTTAAATGAGCAAGAAGCACGGTTTTGAAGCCGGAGTTTCATTAAAAGTATTATTGGAGAACGTCTGAATCGAATTACAAGCATTTTGGGGAAATCCGAAGATATCGAAAAAAAATCATATTATTTCGCCGCCGCTCCCCCCTTTGAGAATTTCGAAAAAATGATTTTTTTTCAAAGTCGTATTCTAGATGAACTGTGCTTCTTATATTAATTTTTGATTCAAACTGAATACAAATTCACAAAAATTTTACAAGAAAACTGCTTAATGCAAAAAATATTCGAATTTTAAATATAGAAAATGCTTACTTTTTCGAAATATTTTTCCACTCTTGAAATCGAATACGTATCTGTTCCCGAATCTTTTTTCCTACCAGAAAAGAACTGTTTTATTACATATATTGCTGTCTAGGTACTAAGTTAAGCATTTGGTCACTGTTTCCTGATATTTTGGAGTTCAATATTTGCAACAAAATTATGTAAAAAGAGATGATGTAAGAAAAAAAATCAACGTTTGATTTTCTCCTATTAATTAAGCGAAATGTTTGTTTAAATGAGCAAGAAGCACGATTTTGAAGCCGGAGTTTCATTAAAAGTATTATTGGAGAACGTCTGAATCGAATTACAAGCATTTTGGGGAAATCCGAAGATATCGAAAAAAAATCATATTTTTTCGCCGCCGCTCCCCCCTTTGAGAATTTCGAAAAAATGATTTTTTTTCAAAGTCGTATTCTAGATGAACTGTGCTTCTTATATTAATTTTTGATTCAAACTGAATACAAATTCACAAAAATTTTACAAGAAAACTGCTTAATGCAAAAAATATTCGAATTTTAAATATAGAAAATGCTTACTTTTTCGAAATATTTTTCCACTCTTGAAATCGAATACGTATCTGTTCCCGAATCTTTTTTCCTACCCGCAGAGAACTGTTTTATTACATATATTGCTGTCTAGGTACTAAGTTAAGCATTTGGTCACTGTTTCCTGATATTTTGGAGTTCAATATTTGCAACAAAATTATGTAAAAAGAGATGATGTAAGAAAAAGAAATCAACGTTTGATTTTCTCCTATTAATTAAGCGAAATGTTTGTTTAAATGAGCAAGAAGCACGATTTTGAAGCCGGAGTTTCATTAAAAGTATTATTGGAGAACGTCTGAATCGAATTACAAGCATTTTGGGGAAATCCGAAGATATCGAAAAAAAATCATATTTTTCGCCGCCGCTCCCCCCTTTGAGAATTTCGAAAAAATGATTTTTTTTCAAAGTCGTATTCTAGATGAACTGTGCTTCTTATATTAATTTTTAATTCAAACTGAATACAAATTCACAAAAATTTTACAAGAAAACTGCTTAATGCAAAAAATATTCGAATTTTAAATATAGAAAATGCTTACTTTTTCGAAATATTTTTCCACTCTTGAAATCGAATACGTATCTGTTCCCGAATCTTTTTTCCTACCAGCAGAGAACTGTTTTATTACATATATTGCTGTCTAGGTACTAAGTTAAGCATTTGGTCACTGTTTCCTGATATTTTGGAGTTCAATATTTGCAACAAAATTATGTAAAAAGAGATGATGTAAGAAAAAGAAATCAACGTTTGATTTTCTCCTATTAATTAAGCGAAATGTTTGTTTAAATGAGCAAGAAGCACGATTTTGAAGCCGGAGTTTCATTAAAAGTATTATTGGAGAACGTCTGAATCGAATTACAAGCATTTTGGGGAAATCCGAAGATATCGAAAAAAAATCATATTTTTTCGCCGCCGCTCCCCCCTTTGAGAATTTCGAAAAAATGATTTTTTTTCAAAGTCATATTCTAGATGAACTGTGCTTCTTATATTAATTTTTAATTCAAACTGAATACAAATTCACAAAAATTTTACAAGGAAACTGCTTAATGCAAAAAATATTCGAATTTTAAATATAGAAAGTGCTTACTTTTTCGAAATATTTTTCCACTCTTGAAATCGAATACGTATCTGTTCCCGAATCTTTTTTCCTACCAGAAAAGAACTGTTTTATTACATATAATGCTGTCTAGGTACTAAGTTAAGCATTTGGTCACTGTTTCCTGATATTTTGGAGTTCAATATTTGCAACAAAATTATGTAAAAAGAGATGATGTAAGAAAAAAAAATCAACGTTTTATTTTCTCCTATTAATTAAGCGAAATGTTTGTTTAAATGAGCAAGAAGCACGATTTTGAAGCCGGAGTTTCATTAAAAGTATTATTGGAGAACGTCTGAATCGAATTACAAGCATTTTGGGGAAATCCGAAGATATCGAAAAAAAATCATATTTTTTCGCCGCCGCTCCCCCCTTTGAGAATTTCGAAAAAATGATTTTTTTTCAAAGTCGTATTCCAGATGAACTGTGCTTCTTATATTAATTTTTGATTCAAACTGAATACAAATTCACAAAAATTTTACAAGAAAACTGCTTAATGCAAAAAATATTCGAATTTTAAATATAGAAAATGCTTACTTTTTGGAAATATTTTTCCACTCTTGAAATCGAATACGTATCTGTTCCCGAATCTTTTTTCCTACCAGAAAAGAACTGTTTTATTACATATATTGCTGTCTAGGTACTAAGTTAAGCATTTGTTCACTGTTTCCTGATATTTTGGAGTTCAATATTTGCAACAAAATTATGTAAAAAGAGATGATGTAAGAAAAAAAAATCAAGGTTTGATTTTCTCCTATTAATTAAGCGAAATGTTTGTTTAAATGAGCAAGAAGCACGATTTTGAAGCCGGAGTTTCATTAAAAGTATTATTGGA
Organism: Orthonevra nobilis; assembly: GCA_963555765.1. Lineage (NCBI taxonomy): Eukaryota > Metazoa > Arthropoda > Insecta > Diptera > Syrphidae > Orthonevra > Orthonevra nobilis. Next base: position 18,502 of record CAUVXE010000347.1, read on the forward strand.
GAACGTCTGAATCGAATTACAAGCATTTTGGGGAAATCCGAAGATATCGAAAAAAAATCATATTTTTTCGCCGCCGCTCCCCCCTTTGAGAATTTCGAAAAAATGATTTTTTTTCAAAGTCATATTTTAGATGAACTGTGCTTCTTATATTAATTTTTGATTCAAACTGAATACAAATTCACAAAAATTTTACAAGAAATCTGCTTAATGCAAAAAATATTCGAATTTTAAATATAGAAAATGCTTACTTTTTCGAAATATTTTTCCACTCTTGAAATCGAATACGTATCTGTTCCCGAATCTTTTTTCCTACCAGAAAAGAACTGTTTTATTACATATAATGCTGTCTAGGTACTAAGTTAAGCATTTGGTCACTGTTTCCTGATATTTTGGAGTTCAATATTTGCAACAAAATTATGTAAAAAGAGATGATGTAAGAAAAAAAAATCAACGTTTTATTTTCTCCTATTAATTATGCGAAATGTTTGTTTAAATGAGCAAGAAGCACGATTTTGAAGCCGGAGTTTCATTTAAAGTATTATTGGAGAACGTCTGAATCGAATTACAAGCATTTTGGGGAAATCCGAAGATATCGAAAAAAAATCATATTATTTCGCCGCCGCTCCCCCTTTGAGAATTTCGAAAAATGATTTTTTTTCAAAGTCGTATTCTAGATGAACTGTGCTTCTTATATTAATTTTTGATTCAAACTGAATACAAATTCACAAAAATTTTACAAGAAATCTGCTTAATGCAAAAAATATTCGAATTTTAAATATAGAAAGTGCTTACTTTTTCGAAATATTTTTCCACTCTTGAAATCGAATACGTATCTGTTCCCGAATCTTTTTTCCTACCAGAAAAGAACTGTTTTATTACATATAATGCTGTCTAGGTACTAAGTTAAGCATTTGGTCACTGTTTCCTGATATTTCGGAGTTCAATATTTGCAACAAAATTATGTAAAAAGAGATGATGTAAGAAAAAAAAATCAACGTTTGATTTTCTCCTATTAATTAAGCAAAATGTTTGTTTAAATGAGCAAGAAGCATGATTTTGAAGCCGGAGTTTCATTAAAAGTATTATTGGAGAACGTCTGAATCGAATTACAAGCATTTTGGGGAAATCCGAAGATATCGAAAAAAAATCATATTTATATTTTTCAAAGTCGTATTCTAGATGAACTGTGCTTCTTATATTAATTTTAGATTCAAACTGAATACAAATTTACAAAAATTTTACAAGAAAACTGCTTAATGCAAAAAATATTCGAATTTTAAATATAGAAAATGCTTACTTTTTCGAAATATTTTTCCACTCTTGAAATCGAATACGTATCTGTTCCCAAATCTTTTTTCCTACCAGAAAAGAACTGTTTTATTACATATAATGCTGTCTAGGTACTAAGTTAAGCATTTGGTCACTGTTTTCTGAACTTTTGGAGTTCAATATTTGCAACAAAATTATGTAAAAAGAGATGATGTAAGAAAAAAATATCAACGTTTGATTTTCTCCTATTAATTAAGCGAAATGTTTGTTTAAATGAGCAAGAAGCACGATTTTGAAGCCGGAGTTTTATTAAAAGTATTATTGGAGAACGTCTGAATCGAATTACAAGCATTTTGGGGAAATCCGAAGATATCGAAAAAAAATCATATTTTTTCGCCGCCGCTCCCCCTTTGAGAATTTCGAAAAATTGATTTTTTTTTCAAAGTCGTATTCTAGATGAACTGTGCTTCTTATATTAATTTTTGATTCAAACTGAATACAAATTCACAAAAATTTTACAAGAAAACTGCTTAATGCAAAAAATATTCGAATTTTAAATATAGAAAATGCTTACTTTTTCGAAATATTTTTCCACTCTTGAAATCGAATACGTATCTGTTCCCGAATCTTTTTTCCTACCAGAAAAGAACTATTTTATTACATATATTGCTGTCTAGGTACTAAGTTAAGCATTTGGTCACTGTTTTCTGAACTTTTGGAGTTCAATATTTGCAACAAAATTATGTAAAAAGAGATGATGTAAGAAAAAAAAATCAACGTTTGATTTTCTCCTATTAATTAAGCGAAATGTTTGTTTAAATGAGCAAGAAGCACGATTTTGAAGCCGGAGTTTCATTAAAAGTATTATTGGAGAACGTCTGAATCGAATTACAAGCATTTTGGGGAAATCCGAAGATATCGAAAAAAAATCATATTTTTTCGCCGCCGCTCCCCCCTTTGAAAATTTCGAAAAAATGATTTTTTTTCAAAGTCAAATTTTAGATGAACTGTGCTTATAATATTAATTTTTGATTCAAACTGAATACAAATTCACAAAAATTTTACAAGAAATCTGCTTAATGCAAAAAATATTCGAATTTTAAATATAGAAAATGCTTACTTTTTCGAAATATTTTTCCACTCTTGAAATCGAATACGTATCTGTTCCCGAATCTTTTTTCCTACCAGAAAAGAACTATTTTATTACATATATTGCTGTCTAGGTACTAAGTTAAGCATTTGGTCACTGTTTTCTGAACTTTTGGAGTTCAATATTTGCAACAAAATTATGTAAAAAGAGATGATGTAAGAAAAAAAAATCAACGTTTGATTTTCTCCTATTAATTAAGCGAAATGTTTGTTTAAATGAGCAAGAAGCACGATTTTGAAGCCGGAGTTTCATTAAAAGTATTATTGGAGAACGTCTGAATCGAATTACAAGCATTTTGGGGAAATCCGAAGATATCGAAAAAAAATCATATTTTTCCGCCGCCGCTCCCCCCTTAGAGAATTTCGAAAAAATGATTTTTTTTTCAAAGTCGTATTCTAGATGAACTGTGCTTCTTATATTAATTTTTGATTCAAACTGAATACAAATTCACAAAAATTTTACAAGAAAACTGCTTAATGCAAAAAATATTCGAATTTTAAATATAGAAAGTGCTTACTTTTTCGAAATATTTTTCCACTCTTGAAATCGAATACGTATCTGTTCCCGAATCTTTTTTCCTACCAGAAAAGAACTGTTTTATTACATATAATGCTGTCTAGGTACTAAGTTAAGCATTTGGTCACTGTTTCCTGATATTTCGGAGTTCAATATTTTCAACAAAATTATGTTAAAAGAGATGATGTAAGAAAAAAAATCAACGTTTGATTTTCTCCTATTAATTAAGCGAAACGTTTGTTTAAATGAGCAAGAAGCACGATTTTGAAGCCGGAGTTTCATTAAAAGTATTATTGGAGAACGTCTGAATCGAATTACAAGCATTTTGGGGAAATCTGAAGATATCGAAAAAAATCATATTTTTTCGCCGCCGCTCCCCCCTTTGAGAATTTCGAAAAAATGATTTTTTTTCAAAGTCATATTTTAGATGAACTGTGCTTCTTATATTAATTTTTGATTCAAACTGAATACAAATTCACAAAAATTTTACAAGAAAACTGCTTAATGCAAAAAATATTCGAATTTTAAATATAGAAAATGCTTACTTTTTCGAAATATTTTTCCACTCTTGAAATCGAATACGTATCTGTTCCCGAATCCTTTTTTCCTACCAGAAAAGAACTGTTTTATTACATATAATGCTGTCTAGGTACTAAGTTAAGCATTTGGTCACTGTTTCCTGATATTTTGGAGTTCAATATTTGCAACAAAATTATGTAAAAAGAGATGATGTAAGAAAAAAAAATCAACGTTTGATTTTCTCCTATTAATTTTTTTTTTTTTTAATTATTTGCTCGCTCTTCAAGAGGATATTAGGACTCTTATAATGCGTGTAGCACAGAGCGAGCGGAAGAATTAGGAGAAGAATGTATAGTGGTTTGAGAAACTCAGGTGTAATTGGTTTCAACTCACTTCCGTGGGTGGAGCCCGAAACGGGACGGAGGATTTTGATATCGACCTATTAACTTTAACCTAATTCACAGGAATTTGTTCGACATTCAACAACTTTGAAAGTTTTGGAAGACTTAGCTTAGATACCCCCGCTGTCAGTGTTATGCCTTCACAGCAGAGCCATCTACACACAATCTACACAAACAGAGCTATTTTGAAAACACGAATTAGGAACTAAGCTGATACGACAACCACAACAACAAAGCCACCCATTAGTCAGACTTCTATCACTGGTCGACCAATCCAGTGATAGTGCCATTAACTTGATCCCAATGGCAAATGGTGACTGGACCAGATTCGAAAAACTAGACCACTACTCTAGGAATCGAACCTGGGACCTATCAATTGAATCAATTGAAAGGCAGGCGCTCTACCAACTCCGCCACCCAGCTGATTAAGCGAAATGTTTGTTTAAATGAGCAAGAAGCACGATTTTGAAGCCGGAGTTTCATTAAAAGTATTATTGGAGAACGTCTGAATCGAATTACAAGCATTTTGGGGAAATCCGAAGATATCGAAAAAAAATCATATTTTTTCGCCGCCGCTCCCCCCTTTGAGAATTTCGAAAAAATGATTTTTTTTCAAAGTCGTATTCTAGATGAACTGTGCTTCTTATATTAATTTTTTATTCAAACTGAATACAAATTCACAAAAATTTTACAAGAAAACTGCTTAATGCAAAAAATATTCGAATTTTAAATATAGAAAATGCTTACTTTTTCGAAATATTTTTCCACTCTTGAAATCGAATACGTATCTGTTCCCGAATCTTTTTTCCTACCAGAAAGAACTGTTTTATTACATATAATGCTGTCTAGGTACTAAGTTAAGCATTTGGACACTGTTTTCTGATATTTTGGAGTTCAATATTTGCAACAAAATTATGTAAAAAGAGATGATGTAAGAAAAAAAAATCAAGGTTTGATTTTCTCCTATTAATTAAGCGAAATGTTTGTTTAAATGAGCAAGAAGCACGATTTGAAGCCGGAGTTTCATTAAAAGTATTATTGGAGAACGTCTGAATCGAATTACAAGCATTTTGGGGAAATCCGAAGATATCGAAAAAAAATCATATTTTTTCGCCGCCGCTCCCCCCTTTGAAAATTTCGAAAAAATGATTTTTTTTTCAAAGTCGTATTCTAGATGAACTGTGCTTCTAATATTAATTTTTGATTCAAACTGAATACAAATTCACAAAAATTTTACAAGAAAACTGCTTAATGCAAAAAATATTCGAATTTTAAATATAGAAAATGCTTACTTTTTCGAAATATTTTTCCACTCTTGAAATCGAATACGTATCTGTTCCCGAATCTTTTTTCCTACCAGAAAAGAACCGTTTTATTACATATATTGCTGTCTAGGTACTAAGTTAAGCATTTGGTCACTGTTTCCTGATATTTTGGAGTTCAATATTTTCAACAAAAGTATGTTAAAAGAGATGATGTAAGAAAAAAAAATCAACGTTTGATTTTCTCCTATTAATTAAGCGAAATGTTTGTTTAAATGAGCAAGAAGCACGATTTTGAAGCCGGAGTTTCATTAAAAGTATTATTGGAGAACGTCTGAATCGAATTACAAGCATTTTGGGGAAATCCGAAGATATCGAAAAAAAAATCATATTTTTTCGCCGCCGCTCCCCCCTTTGAGAATTTCGAAAAAATGATTTTTTTTCAAAGTCATATTTAAGATGAACTGTGCTTCTTATATTAATTTTTGATTCAAACTGAATACAAATTCACAAAAATTTTACAAGAAATCTGCTTAATGCAAAAAATATTCGAATTTTAAATATAGAAAGTGCTTACTTTTTCGAAATATTTTTCCACTCTTGAAATCGAATACGTATCTGTTCCCGAATCTTTTTTCCTACCAGAAAAGAACTGTTTTATTACATATAATGCTGTCTAGGTACTAAGTTAAGCATTTGGTCACTGTTTCCTGATATTTTGGAGTTCAATATTTGCAACAAAATTATGTAAAAAGAGATGATGTAAGAAAAAAAAATCAACGTTTTATTTTCTCCTATTAATTAAGCGAAATGTTTGTTTAAATGAGCAAGAAGCACGATTTTGAAGCCGGAGTTTCATTAAAAGTATTATTGGAGAACGTCTGAATCGAATTACAAGCATTTTGGGGAAATCCGAAGATATCGAAAAAAAATCATATTTTTTCGCCGCCGCTCCCCCCTTTGAGAATTTCGAAAAAATGATTTTTTTTCAAAGTCGTATTCTAGATGAACTGTGCTTCTTATATTAATTTTTGATTCAAACTGAATACAAATTCACAAAAATTTTACAACAAAACTGCTTAATGCAAAAAATATTCGAATTTTAAATATAGAAAGTGCTTACTTTCTCGAAATATTTTTCCACTCTTGAAATCGAATACGTATCTGTTCCCGAATCTTTTTTCCTACCAGAAAGAACTGTTTTATTACATATAATGCTGTCTAGGTACTAAGTTAAGCATTTGGACAATGTTTTCTGAACTTTTGGAGTTCAATATTTTCAACAAAATTATGTTAAAAGAGATGATGTAAGAAAAAAAAATCAACGTTTGATTTTCTCCTATTAATTAAGCGAAATGTTTGTTTAAATGAGCAAGAAGCACGATTTTGAAGAAGGAGTTTCATTAAAAGTATTATTGGAGAACGTCTGAATCGAATTACAAGCATTTTGGGGAAATCCGAAGATATCGAAAAAAAATCATATTTTTCGCCGCCGCTCCCCCCTTTGAGAATTTCGAAAAAATGATTTTTTTTCAAAGTCGTATTCTAGATGAACTGTGCTTCTTATATTAATTTTTGATTCAAACTGAATACAAATTCACAAAAATTTTACAAGAAAACTGCTTAATGCAAAAAATATTCGAATTTTAAATATAGAAAGTGCTTACTTTTTCGAAATATTTTTCCACTCTTGAAATCGAATACGTATCTGTTCCCGAATCTGTTTTCCTACCAGAAAAGAACTGTCTTATTACATATAATGCTGTCTAGGTACTAAGTTAAGCATTTGGACACTGTTTTCTGATATTTTGGAGTTCAATATTTGCAACAAAATTATGTAAAACGAGATGATGTAAGAAAAAAAAATCAAGGTTTGATTTTCTCCTATTAATTAAGCGAAATGTTTGTTTAAATGAGCAAGAAGCACGATTTTGAAGCCGGAGTTTCATTAAAAGTATTATTGGAGAACGTCTGAATCGAATTACAAGCATTTTGGGGAAATCCGAAGATATCGAAAAAAAATCATATTTTTTCGCCGCCGCTCCCCCCTTTGAAAATTTCGAAAAAATGATTTTTTTTCAAAGTCGTATTCTAGATGAACTGTGCTTCTTATATTAATTTTTGATTCAAACTGAATACAAATTCACAAAAATTTTACAAGAAAACTGCTTAATGCAAAAAATATTCGAATTTTAAATATAGAAAATGCTTCCTTTTTCGAAATATTTTTCCACTCTTGAAATCGAATACGTATCTGTTCCCGAATCTTTTTTCCTACCAGAAAAGAACTGTTTTATTACATATATTGCTGTCTAGGTACTAAGTTAAGCATTTGGTCACTGTTTCCTGATATTTTGGAGTTCAATATTTTCAACAAAATTATGTTAAAAGAGATGATGTAAGAAAAAAAAATCAACGTTTGATTTTCTCCTATTAATTAAGCGAAATGTTTGTTTAAATGAGCAAGAAGCACGATTTTGAAGCCG
>CAUVXE010000348.1:0-39410 GCA_963555765.1 Orthonevra nobilis
TATTCGAATTTTAAATATAGAAAATGCTTACTTTTTCGAAATATTTTTCCACTCTTGAAATCGAATACATATCTGTTCCCGAATCTTTTTTCCTACAAGAAAAGAACTGTTTTATTACATATAATGCTGTCTAGGTACTAAGTTAAGCATTTGGACACTGTTTCCTGATATTTTGGAGTTCAATATTTGCAACAAAATTATATAAAAATAGATGATGTAAGAAAAAACAATCAAGGTTTGATTTTCTCCTATTAATTAAGCGAAATGTTTGTTTAAACGAGCAAGAAGCACGATTTTGAAACGGCGTTTCATTAAAGGTATTATTGGAGAACGTCTGAATCGAATTACAAGCGAATCTTTTTTCCTACCAGAAAAGAACTGTTTTATTACATATAATGCTGTCTAGGTACTAAGTTAAGCATTTGGACACTGTTTCCTGATACTTTGGAGTTCAATATTTGCAACAAAATTATGTTAAAAGAGCTGATGTAAGAAAAAAAAATCAAGGTTTGATTTTCTCCTATTAATTAAGCGAAATGTTTGTTTAAATGAGCAAGAAGCACGATTTTGAAGCCGGAGTTTCATTAAAAGTATTATTGGAGAACGTCTGAATCGAATTACAAGCATTTTGGGGAAATCCGAAGATATCGAAAAAAATCATATATTTTCGCCGCCGCTCCCCCCTTTGAAAATTTCGAAAAAATGATCTTTTTTCAAAGTCATATTTAAGATGAACTGTGCTTTTAATATTAATTTTTGATTCAAACTGAATACAAATTCACAAAAATTTTACAAGAAATCTGCTTAATGCAAAAAATATTCGAATTTTAAATATAGAAAATGCTTACTTTTTCGAAATATTTTTCCACTCTTGAAATCGAATACGTATCTGTTCCCGAATCTTTTTTCCTACCAGAAAAGAACTGTTTTATTACATATAATGCTGTCTAGGTACTAAGTTAAGCATTTGGACACTGTTTCCTGATATTTTGGAGTTCAATATTTGCAACAAAATTATGTAAAAAGAGATGATGTAAGAAAAAAAAATCAAAGTTGGATTTTCTCCTATTAATTAAGCGAAATGTTTGTTTAAACGAGCAAGAAGCACGATTTTGAAGCCGGCGTTTCATTAAAAGTAATATTGGAGAACGTCTGAATCGAATTACAAGCATTTTGGGGAACTCCGAAGATATCGAAAAAAAATCATATTTTTCGCCGCCGCTCCCGCCTTTGAAAATTTCAAAAAAATGATTTCTTTTCAAAGTCGTATTCTAGATGAACTGTGCTTCTAATATTAATTTTTGATTCAAACTGAGTACAAATTCACAAAAATTTTACAAGAAAACTGCTTAATGCAGAAAATATTCGAATTTTAAATATAGAAAATGCTTACTTTTTCGAAATATTTTTCCACTCTTGAAATCGAATACGTATCTGTTCCCGAATCTTTTTACTACCAGAAAAGAACTGTTTTATTACATATAATGCTGTCTAGGTACTAAGTTAAGCATTTGGACACTGTTTCCTGATATTTTGGAGTTCAATATTTGCAACAAAATTATGTTAAAAGAGATGATGTAAGAAAAAAAAATCAAGGTTTGATTTTCTCCTATAAATTAAGCGAAATGTTTGTTTAAATGAGCAAGAAGCACGATTTTGAAGCCGGAGTTTCATTAAAAGTATTATTGGAGAACGTCTGAATCGAATTACAAGCATTTTGGGGAAATCCGAAGATATCGAAAAAAAATCATATATTTTCGCCGCCAATCCCCCCTTTGAAAATTTCGAAAAAATGATTTTTTTTCAGTCATATTTAAGATAAACTGTGCTTTTAATATTAATTTTTGATTCAAACTGAATACAAATGCACAAAAATTTTTACAAGAAATCTGCTTAATGCAAAAATTATTCGAGTTTTAAATATAGAAAATGCTTAGTTTTTCGAAATATTTTTCCACTCTTGAAATCGAATACGTATCTGTTCCCGAATCTTTTTTCCTACCAGAAAAGAACTGTTTCACTACATATAATGCTGTCTAGGTACTAAGTTAAGCATTTGGTCACTGTTTCCTGATATTTTGGGGTTCAATATTTGCAACAAAATTATGTAAAAAGAGATGATGTAAGAAAAAAATATCAAGGTTTGATTTTCTCCTATTAATTAAGCGAAATGTTTGTTTAAGTGAGCAAGAAGCACGATTTTGAAGCCGGAGTTTCATTAAAAGTAATATTGGAGAACGTCTGAAACGAATTACAAGCTTTTTGGGGAAATCCGAAGATATCGAAAAAAAAATCATATATTTTCGCCGCCGGTTCCCCCTTTGAAAATTTCGAAAAAATGATTTTTTTTTCAAAGTCGTATTCTAGATGAACTGTGCTTCTAATATTAATTTTTGATTCAAACTGTGTACAAATTCACAAAAATTTTACAAGAAAACTGCTTAATGCAAAAAATATTGGAATTTTAAATATAGAAAATGCTTACTTTTTCGAAATATTTTTCCACTCTTGAAATCGAATACGTTTCTGTTCCCGAATCTTTTTTCCTACCAGAAAAGAACTGTTTTTATTACATATAATGCTGTCTAGGTACTAAGTTAAGCATTTGGACACTGTTTCCTGATACTTTGGAGTTCAATATTTGCAACAAAATTATGTAAAAAGAGATGATGTAAGAAAAAAAAATCAAGGTTTGATTTTCTCCTATAAATTAAGCGAAATGTTTGTTTAAATGAGCAAGAAGCACGATTTTGAAGCCGGAGTTTCATTAAAAGTATTATGGGAGAACGTCTGAATCGAATTACAAGCATTTTGGGGAAATCCGAAGATATCGAAAAAAAAATCATATTTTTCGCCGCCGCTCCCCCCTTTGAAAATTTCGAAAAAATTATTTTTTTTCAAAGTCGTATTCTAGATGAACTGTGCTTCTAATATTAATTTTTGATTCAAACTGAATACAAATTCACAAAAATTTTACAGAAATCTGCTTAATGCAAAAAATATTCGAATTTTAAATATAGAAAATGCTTACTTTTTCGAAATATTTTTCCACTCTTGAAATCGAATACGTATCTGTTCCCGAATCTTTTTTCCTACCAGAAAAGAACTGTTTTATTACATATAATGCTGTCTAGGTACTAAGTTAAGCATTTGGACACTGTTTCCTGATATTTTGGAGTTCAATATTTGCAACAAAATTATGTAAAAAGAGATGATGTAAGAAAAAAAAAATCAAGGTTGGATTTTCTCCTATTAATTAAGCGAAATGTTTGTTTAAACGAGCAAGAAGCCCGATTTTGAAGCCGGCGTTTCATTAAAGGTATTATTGGAGAACGTCTGAATCGAATTACAAGCATTTTGGGGAACTCCGAAGATATCGAAAAAAAATCATATTTTTTCGCCGCCGCTCCCCCCTTTGAAAATTTCAAAAAAAATGATTTCTTTTCAAAGTCGTATTCTAGATGAACTGTGCTTCTAATATTAATTTTTGATTCAAACTGAGTACAAATTCACAAAAATTTTACAAGAAAACTGCTTAATGCAGAGAATATTCGAATTTTAAATATAGAAAATGCTTACTTTTTCGAAATATTTTTCCACTCTTGAAATCGAATACGTATCTGTTCCCGAATCTTTTTACTACCAGAAAAGAACTGTTTTATTACATATAATGCTGTCTAGGTACTAAGTTAAGCATTTGGACACTGTTTCCTGATATTTTGGAGTTCAATATTTGCAACAAAATTATGTTAAAAGAGATGATGTAAGAAAAAAAAATTAAGGTTTGATTTTCTCCTATAAATTAAGCGAAATGTTTGTTTAAATGAGCAAGAAGCACGATTTTGAAGCCGGAGTTTCATTAAAAGTATTATTGGAGAACGTCTGAATCGAATTACAAGCATTTTGGGGAAATCCGAAGATATCGAAAAAAAATCATATATTTTCGCCGCCAATCCCCCCTTTGAAAATTTCGAAAAAATGATTTTTTTTCAGTCATATTTAAGATAAACTGTGCTTTTAATATTAATTTTTGATTCAAACTGAATACAAATGCACAAAAATTTTTACAAGAAATCTGCTTAATGCAAAAATTATTCGAGTTTTAAATATAGAAAATGCTTAGTTTTTCGAAATATTTTTCCACTCTTGAAATCGAATACGTATCTGTTCCCGAATCTTTTTTCCTACCAGAAAAGAACTGTTTCACTACATATAATGCTGTCTAGGTACTAAGTTAAGCATTTGGTCACTGTTTCCTGATATTTTGGGGTTCAATATTTGCAACAAAATTATGTAAAAAGAGATGATGTAAGAAAAAAATATCAAGGTTTGATTTTCTCCTATTAATTAAGCGAAATGTTTGTTTAAATGAGCAAGAAGCACGATTTTGAAGCCGGAGTTTCATTAAAAGTAATATTGGAGAACGTCTGAAACGAATTACAAGCTTTTTGGGGAAATCCGAAGATATCGAAAAAAAATCATATATTTTCGCCGCCGGTTCCCCCTTTGAAAATTTCGAAAAAATGATTTTTTTTTCAAAGTCGTATTCTAGATGAACTGTGCTTCTAATATTAATTTTTGATTCAAACTGTGTACAAATTCACAAAAATTTTACAAGAAAACTGCTTAATGCAAAAAATATTGGAATTTTAAATATAGAAAATGCTTACTTTTTCGAAATATTTTTCCACTCTTGAAATCGAATACGTTTCTGTTCCCGAATCTTTTTTCCTACCAGAAAAGAACTGTTTTTATTACATATAATGCTGTCTAGGTACTAAGTTAAGCATTTGGTCACTGTTTCCTGATATTTTGGAGTTCAATATTTGCAACAAAATTATGTAAAAAGAGATGATGTAAGAAAAAAAAATCAAGGTTTGATTTTCTCCTATAAATTAAGCGAAATGTTTGTTTAAATGAGCAAGAAGCACGATTTTGAAGCCGGAGTTTCATTAAAAGTATTATGGGAGAACGTCTGAATCGAATTACAAGCATTTTGCGGAAATCCGAAGATATCGAAAAAAAAATCATATTTTTTCGCCGCCGCTCCCCCCTTTGAAAATTTCGAAAAAATTATTTTTTTTCAAAGTCGTATTCTAGATGAACTGTGCTTCTAATATTAATTTTTGATTCAAACTGAATACAAATTCACAAAAATTTTACAGGAAATCTGCTTTTTTAATGCAAAAAATATTCGAATTTTAAATATAGAAAATGCTTACTTTTTCGAAATATTTTTCCACTCTTGAAATCGAATACGTATCTGTTCCCGAATCTTTTTTCCTACCAGAAAAGAACTGTTTTATTACATATAATGCCGTCTAGGTACTAAGTTAAGCATTTGGACACTGTTTCCTGATATTTTGGAGTTCAATATTTGCAACAAAATTATGTAAAAAGAGATGATGTAAGAAAAAAAAAATCAAGGTTGGATTTTCTCCTATTAATTAAGCGAAATGTTTGTTTAAACGAGCAAGAAGCCCGATTTTGAAGCCGGCGTTTCATTAAAGGTATTATTGGAGAACGTCTGAATCGAATTACAAGCATTTTGGGGAACTCCGAAGATATCGAAAAAAAATCATATTTTTTCGCCGCCGCTCCCCCCTTTGAAAATTTCAAAAAAATGATTTCTTTTCAAAGTCGTATTCTAGATGAACTGTGCTTCTAATATTAATTTTTGATTCAAACTGAGTACAAATTCACAAAAATTTTACAAGAAAACTGCTTAATGCAGAAAATATTCGAATTTTAAATATAGAAAATGCTTACTTTTTCGAAATATTTTTCCACTCTTGAAATCGAATACGTATCTGTTCCCGAATCTTTTTACTACCAGAAAAGAACTGTTTTATTACATATAATGCTGTCTAGGTACTAAGTTAAGCATTTGGACACTGTTTCCTGATATTTTGGAGTTCAATATTTGCAACAAAATTATGTTAAAAGAGATGATGTAAGAAAAAAAAATCAAGGTTTGATTTTCTCCTATTAATTAAGCGAAATGTTTGTTTAAATGAGCAAGAAGCACGATTTTGAAGCCGGAGTTTCATTAAAAGTATTATTGGAGAACGTCTGAATCGAATTACAAGCCTTTTGGGGAAATCCGAAGATATCGAAAAAAAATCATATATTTTCGCCGCCAATCCCCCCTTTGAAAATTTCGAAAAAATGATTTTTTTTCAAAGTCATATTTAAGATGAACTGTGCTTTTAATATTAATTTTTGATTCAAACTGAATACAAATGCACAAAAATTTTACAAGAAATCTGCTTAATGCAAAAATTATTCGAATTTTAAATATAGAAAATGCTTAGTTTTTCGAAATATTTTTTCACTCTTGAAATCGAATACGTATCTGTTCCCGAATCTTTTTTCCTACCAGAAAAGAACTGTTTCATTACATATAATGCTGTCTAGGTACTAAGTTAAGCATTTGGTCACTGTTTCCTAATATTTTGGGGTTCAATATTTGCAACAAAATTATGTAAAAAGAGATGATGTAAGAAAAAAATATCAAGGTTTGATTTTCTCCTATTAATTAAGCGAAATGTTTGTTTAAATGAGCAAGAAGCACGATTTTGAAGCCGGAGTTTCATTAAAAGTATTATTGGAGAACGTCTGAATCGAATTACAAGCTTTTTGGGGAAATCCGAAGATATCGAAAAAAATCATATATTTTCGCCGCCGCTTCCCCCTTTGAAAATTTCGAAAAAATGATTTTTTTTCAAAGTCGTATTCTAGATGAACTGTGCTTCTAATATTAATTTTTGATTCAAACTGTGTACAAATTCACAAAAATTTTACAAGAAAACTGCTTAATGCAAAAAATATTGGAATTTTAAATATAGAAAATGCTTACTTTTTCGAAATATTTTTCCACTCTTGAAATCGAATACGTTTCTGTTCCCGAATCTTTTTTCCTACCAGAAAAGAACTGTTTTTATTACATATAATGCTGTCTAGGTACTAAGTTAAGCAGTTGGTCACTGTTTCCTGATATTTTGGAGTTCAATATTTGCAACAAAATTATGTAAAAAGAGATGATGTAAGAAAAAAAAATCAAGGTTTGATTTTCTCCTATAAATTAAGCGAAATGTTTGTTTAAATGAGCAAGAAGCACGATTTTGAAGCCGGAGTTTCATTAAAAGTATTATGGGAGAACGTCTGAATCGAATTACAAGCATTTTGCGGAAATCCGAAGATATCGAAAAAAAATCATATTTTTTCGCCGCCGCTCCCCCCTTTGAAAATTTCGAAAAAATTATTTTTTTTCAAAGTCGTATTCTAGATGAACTGTGCTTCTAATATTAATTTTTGATTCAAACTGAATACAAATTCACAAAAATTTTACAGGAAATCTGCTTAATGCAAAAAATATTCGAATTTTAAATATAGAAAATGCTTACTTTTTCGAAATATTTTTCCACTCTTGAAATCGAATACGTATCTGTTCCCGAATCTTTTTTCCTACCAGAAAAGAACTGTTTTATTACATATAATGCTGTCTAGGTACTAAGTTAAGCATTTGGACACTGTTTCCTGATATTTTGGAGTTCAATATTTTCAACAAAATTATGTTAAAAGAGATGATGTAAGAAAAAAAAATCAAGGTTGATTTTCTCCTATTAATTAAGCGAAATGTTTGTTTAAATGAGCAAGAAGCACGATTTTGAAGCCGGAGTTTCATTAAAAGTATTATTGGAGAACGTCTGAATCGACTTACAAGCATTTTGGGGAAATCCGAAGATATCGAAAAAAAATCATATTTTTTCGCCGCCGCTCCCCCCTATGAAAATTTCGAAAAATGATTTTTTTCAAAGTCATATTCTAGATGAACTGTGCTTTTAATATTAATTTTTGATTCAAACTCAATACAAATTCACAAAAATTTTACAAGAAAACTGCTTAATGCAAAAAATATTCGAATTTTAAATATAGAAAATGCTTACTTTTTCGAAATATTTTTCCACTCTTGAAATCGAATACGTATCTGTTCCCGAATCTTTTTTCCTACCAGAAAACAACTGTTTTATAACATATAATGCTGTCTAGGTACTAAGTTAAGCATTTGGACACTGTTTCCTGATATTTTGGAGTTCAATATTTGCAACAAAATTATGTTAAAGAGATGATGTAAGAAAAAAAATCAAGGTTTGATTTTCTCCTATTAATTAAGCGAAGTGTTTGTTTAAATGAGCAAGAAGCACGATTTTGAAGCCGGAGTTTCATTAAAAGTATTATTGGAGAACGTCTGAATCGAATTACAAGCATTTTTGGGAAATCCGAAGATATCGAAATAAAATCATATTTTTTCGCCGCCGCTTCCCCCTTTGTAAATGTCGAAAAAATGATTTTTTTCAAAGTCATATATTAGATGAACTGTGCTTTTAATATTAATTTTTGATTCAAACTGAATACAAATTCACAAAAATTTTACAAGAAAACTGCTTAATGCAAAAAATATTCGAATTTTAAATATAGAAAATGCTTACTTTTTCGAAATAATTTTCCACTCTTGAAATCGAATACGTATCTGTTCCCGAATCTTTTTTCCTACCAGAAGAGAACTTTTCTATTACATATAATGCTGTCTAGGTACTAAGTTTAGCATTTGGTCACTGTTTCCTGATATTTTAGAGTTCAATATTTGCAACAAAATTATGTTAAAAGAGATGATGTAAGAAAAAAAATCAAGGTTTGATTTTCTCCTATTAATTAAGCGAAATGTTTGTTTAAATGAGCAAGAAGCACGATTTTGAAGCCGGAGTTTCATTAAAGGTATTATTGGAGAACGTCTGAATCGAATTACAAGTATTTTGGGGAAATCCGAAGATATCGAAAAAAAATCATATTTTTTCGCCGCCGCTCCCCCCTTTGAAAGTTTCGAAAAAATGATTTTTTTTCAAAGTCATATTTTAGATGAACTGTGCTACTAATATTAATTTTTGATTCAAACTGAGTACAAATTCACAAAAATTTTACAAGAAAACTGCTTAATGCAAAAAATATTCGAATTTTAAATATATAAAATGCTTACTTTTTCGAAATATTTTTCCACTCTTGAAATCGAATACGTATCTGTCCCCGAATCTTTTTTCCAACCAGAAAAGAACTGTTTTATTACATATAATGCTGTCTAGGTACTAAGTTAAGTATTTGGACACTGTTTCCTGATATTTTGGAGTTCAATATTTGCAACAAAATTATGTTAAAAGAGATGATGTAAGAAAAAAAAATCAAGGTTGGATTTTCTCCTATTAATTAAGCGAAATGTTTGTTTAAACGAGCAAGAAGCACGATTTTGAAGCCGGAGTTTCATTAAAAGTATTATTGGAGAACGTCTGAATCGAATTACAAGTATTTTGGGTTAGGTACTAAGTTAAGCATTTGGTCACTGTTTCCTGATATTTTGGAGTTCAATATTTGCAACAAAATTATGTAAAAAGAGATGATGTAAGGAAAAATATCAAGGTCTGATTTTCTCCTATTAATTAAGCGAAATGTTTGTTTAAATGAGCAAGAAGCACGATTTTGAAGCCGGAGTTTCATTAAAAGTATTATTGGAGAACGCCTGAATCGAATTACAAGCATTTTGGGGAAATCCGAAGATATCGAAAAAAAATCATATTTTTTCGCCGCCGCTCCCCCCTTTGAAAATTTCTAAAAAATTATTTTTTTTCAAAGTCGTATTCTGGATCAACTGTGCTTCTAATATTAATTTTTGATTCAAACTGAATACAAATTCACAAAAATTTTACAAGAAATCTGCTTAATGCAAAAAATATTCGAATTTTAAATATAGAAAATGCTTACTTTTTCGAAATATTTTTCCACTCTTGAAATCGAATACGTATCTGTTCCCGAATCTTTTTTCCTACCAGAAGAGAACTTTTCTATTACATATAATGCTGTCTAGGTACTAAGTTAAGCATTTGGACACTGTTTCCTGATATTTTGGAGTTCAATATTTGCAACAAAATTATGTTAAAAGAGATGATGTAAGAAAAAAAATCAAGGTTTGATTTTCTCCTATTAATTAAGCGAAGTGTTTGTTTAAATGAGCAAGAAGCACGATTTTGAAGCCGGAGTTTCATTAAAAGTATTATTGGAGAACAATCGAATTACAAGCATTTTTGGGAAATCCGAAGATATCGAAATAAAATCATATTTTTTCGCCGCCGCTCCCCCCTTTGAAAATGTCGAAAAAATGATTTTTTTTCAAAGTCATATATTAGATGAACTGTGCTTTTAATATTAATTTTTGATTCAAACTGAATACAAATTCACAGAAATCTTACAAGAAAACTGCTTAATGCAAAAAATATTCGAATTTTAAATATAGAAAATGCTTACTTTTTCGAAATATTTTTCCACTCTTGAAATCGAATACGTTTCTGTTCCCGAATCTTTTTTCCTACCAGAAGAGAACTTTCCTATTACATATAATGCTGTCTAGGTACTAAGTTAAGCATTTGGTCACTGTTTCCTGATATTTTAGAGTTCAATATTTGCAACAAAATTATGTTAAAAGAGATGATGTAAGAAAAAAAAATCAAGGTTGGATTTTCTCCTATTAATTAAGCGAAATGTTTGTTTAAACGAGCAAGAAGCACGATTTTGAAGCCGGAGTTTCATTAAAAGTATTATTGGAGAACGTCTGAATCGAATTACAAGCATTTTTGGGAAATCCGAAGATATCGAAATAAAATCATATTTTTTCGCCGCCGCTCCCCCCTTTGAAAATGTCGAAAAAATGATTTTTTTTCAAAGTCATATATTAGATGAACTGTGCTTTTAATATTAATTTTTGATTCAAACTGAATACAAATTCACAGAAATCTTACAAGAAAACTGCTTAATGCAAAAAATATTCGAATTTTAAATATAGAAAATGCTTACTTTTTCGAAATATTTTTCCACTCTTGAAATCGAATACGTATCTGTTCCCGAATCTTTTTTCCTACCAGAAGAGAACTTTCCTATTACATATAATGCTGTCTAGGTACTAAGTTAAGCATTTGGTCACTGTTTCCTGATATTTTAGAGTTCAATATTTGCAACAAAATTATGTTAAAAGAGATGATGTAAGAAAAAAAAATCAAGGTTGGATTTTCTCCTATTAATTAAGCGAAATGTTTGTTTAAACGAGCAAGAAGCACGATTTTGAAGCCGGAGTTTCATTAAAAGTATTATTGGAGAACGTCTGAATCGAATTACAAGTATTTTGGGTTAGGTACTAAGTTAAGCATTTGGTCACTGTTTCCTGATATTTTGGAGTTCAATATTTGCAACAAAATTATGTAAAAAGAGATGATGTGAGAAAAATATATCAAGGTTTGATTTTCTCCTATTAATTAAGCGAAATGTTTGTTTAAATGAGCAAGAAGCACGATTTTGAAGCCGGAGTTTCATTAAAAGTATTATTGGAGAACGTCTGAATCGAATTACAAGCATTTTGGGTTAGGTACTAAGTTAAGCATTTGGTCACTGTTTCCTGATATTTTGGAGTTCAATATTTGCAACAAAATTATGTAAAAAGAGATGATGTAAGAAAAAAATATCAAGGTTTAATTTTCTCCTATTAATTAAGCGAAATGTTTGTTTAAATGAGCAAGAAGCACGATTTTGAAGCCGGAGTTTCATTAAAAGTATTATTGGAGAACGTCTGAATCGAATTACAAGCCTTTTGGGGAAATCCGAAGATATCGAAAAAAAATCATATATTTTCGCCGCCGCTCCCCCCTTTGAAAATTTCGAAAAAATGATTTTTTTTCAAAGTCGTACTCTAGATGAACTGTGCTTCTAATATTAATTTTTGATTCAAACTGAGTACAAATTCACAAAAATTTTACAAGAAAACAGCTTAATGCAAAAAATATTCGAATTTTAAATATAGAAAATGCTTACTTTTTCGAAATATTTTTCCACTCTTGAAATCGAATACGTATCTGTTCCCGAATCTTTTTTCCTACCAGAAAAGAACTGTTTTATTACATATAATGCTGTCTAGGAACTAAGTTTAGCATTTGGTCACTGTTTCCTGATATTTTTGAGTTCAATATTTGCAACAAAATTATGTAAAAAGAGATGATGTAAGAAAAAAAATCAAGGTTTGATTTTCTCCTTTTAGTTAAGCGAAATGTTTGTTTAAATGAGCAAGAAGCACGATTTTGAAGCCGGAGTTTCATTAAAAGTATTATTGGAGAACGTCTGGATCGAATTACAAGCATATTGGGGAAATCCGAAGATATCGAAAAAAAATCATACTTTTTCGCCGCCGCTCCCCCCTTTGAAAATTTCGAAAAAAATATTTTTTTTCAAAGTCGTATTCTAGATCAACTGTGCTTCTAATATTAATTTTTGATTCAAACTGAATACAAATTCACAAAAATTTTACAAGAAATCTGCTTAATGCAAAAAATATTCGAATTTTAAATATAGAAAATGCTTACTTTTTCGAAATATTTTTCCACTCTTGAAATCAAATACGTATCTGTTCCCGAATCTTTTTTCCTACCAGAAAAGAACTGTTTTATTACATATAATGCTGTCTAGGTACTAAGTTAAGCATTTGGACACTGTTTCCTGATATTTTGGAGTTCAATATTTGCAACAAAATTATGTTAAAAGAGTTGATGTAAGAAAAAAAAATCAAGGTTTGATTTTCTCCTATTAATTAAGCGAAATGTTTGTTTAAATGAGCAAGAAGCATGATTTTGAAGCCGGAGTTTCATTAAAAGTATTATTGGAGAACGTCTGAATCTAATTACAAGCATTTTGGGGAAATCCGAAGATATAAAAAAAAAATCATATTTTTTCGCCGCCGCTCCCCCCTTTGAAAATTTCGAAAAAATGATTTTTTTCAAAGTCATATTCTAGATGAACTGTGCTTTTAATATTAATTTTTGATTCAAACTTAGTGAAATTAATAAAAACAACCTTTTTTTAAGGCCCTTGTTAGGAAGAACAGCACAGTTTCAATGAAACTCAAAATCATGAAAAAAGTGCAATTTTATATTTTGGGCTATAGTCCATAAAAATGGATGAAAAAAGGCTGCTTCAGACTTTTTCTTTTTTCTCGATATTTGTCTTAAAAAAAAGGTTGTTTTTATTTATTTCACTATATATATGCTCAGTTTGAAGCCCTTGTTAGGAAAAACAGCACAGTTTTAATGAAACTCAAAATCATGAAAAAAATGCAATTTTTTATCGTGGGCTATAGTCCACAAAAAATGATGAAAAAAGGCTGTTTTTGCCTTTTCCTTTTTTCTCGATATTTGCCTTAAAAAAAGGTTGTTTTTATTAATTTCACTATATATATGCTCAGTTTGAAGCCTTTGTTAGGAAAAAGAGCACAGTTTTAATGAAACTCAAAATCATGAAGCAAGTGCAATTTTATATCGTGCGCTATAGTCCACAAAAAATGATGAAAACGGCTGTTTTTGCGTTTTCCTTTTTTCTCGATATTTGCCTTGAAAAAAGGTTGTTTTTATTAATTTCACTATATATATGCTCAGTTTGAAGCCCTTGCTAGGAAAAATAGCACAGTTTTAATGAAACTCAAAATTATGGAAAAAGTGAATTTTTATATCTTGGGCTATAGTCCACAAAAAATGATGCAAAAAGGCTGTTTTTGCCTTTTCCTTTTTTCTCGATATTTGCCTTAAAAAAAGGTTGTTTTTATTGATTTCACTATATATATGCTCAGTTTGCAGCCCTTGTTAGGAAAAACAGCACATTTTTAATGAAACTCAAAATCATGAAAAAAGTGCAATTTTATATCGTGGGCTTACAGTCCATAAAAATGGATGAAAAAAGGCTGTTTCAGACTTTTTCTTTTTTCTCGATATTTGCCTTAAAAAAAGGTTGTTTTTATTAATTTCACTATATATGCTCAGTTTGAAGCCCTTGTTAGGAAAAGCAGCACAGTTTTAATGAAACTCAAAATCATGAAAAAAGTGCAATTTTATATCGTGGGCTATAGTCCACAAAATATGATGAAAAAAGGCTGTTTTTGTCTTTTCCTTTTTTCTCGATATTTGCCTTAAAAAAAGGTTGTTTTTATTAATTTCACTATATATATGCTCAGTTTGAAGCCCTTGTTCGGAAAAACAGCACAGTTTTAATGAAACTCAAAATCATGAAAAAGGTGCAATTTTATATCGTGGGCTATAGTGCACAAAAAATGATGAAAAAATTCTGTTTTTGCCTTTTCTTTTTTCTCGATATTTGCCTTAAAAAAAGGTTGTTTTTATTAATTTCACTATATATATGCTCAGTTTGAAGCCCTTGTTAGGAAAAACAGCACAGTTTTAACGAAACTCAAAATCATGAAAAAAGTGCAATTTTATATCGTGGGCTATAGTCCATAAAAAAAGGCTGTTTCAGACTTTTTCTATTTTCTCGATATTTGTCTTAAAAAAAGGTTGTTTTTATTAATTTCACTATATATATGCTCAATTTGAAGCCCTTGTTAGGAAAAACAGCACAGTTTTAATGAAACTCAAAATCATGAAAAAAGTGCAATTTTTTATCGTGGGCTATAGTCCACAAAAAATGATGAAAAAAGGCATTTTTTGCCTTTTCCTTTTTTTCTCGATATTTGCCTTAAAAAAAGGTTGTTTCTATTAATTTCACTATATATATGCTCAGTTTGAAGCCCTTGTTGGGAAAAACAGCACAGTTTTAATGAAACTCAAAATCATGAAAAGAGTGCAATTTTATATCGTGGGCTATAGTCCACAAAAAATGATGAAAAAAGGCTGTTTTTGCCTTTTCCCTTTTTCTCGATATTTGCCTTAAAAAAAGGTTGTTTTTATTAATTTCACTATATATATGCTAAGTTTGAAGCCCTTGTTAGGAAAAACAGCACAGTTTTAATGAAACTCAAAATCATGAAAAAAGTGCAATTTTATATCGTGGGCTATAGTCCACAAAAAATGATGAAAAACGGCTGTTTTTGCCTTTTCCTTTTTTCTCGATATTTGCCTTAAAAAAAGGTTGTTTTTATTGATTTCACTATATACATATATGCTCAGTTTGAAGCCCTTGTTAGGAAAAACAGCACATTTTTAATGAAACTCAAAATCATGAAAAAAGTACAATTTTATATCGTGGGCTTATAGTCCATAAAAATGGATGAAAAAAGGCTGTTTCAGACTTTTCCTTTTTTCTCGATATTTGCCTTAAAAAAAGGTTGTTTTTATTAATTTCACTATATATATGCTCAGTTTGAAGCCCTCGTTAGGAAAAACAGCACAGTTTTAATGAAACTCAAAATCATGAAAAAAGTGCAATTTTATATCGTGGGCTATAGTCCACAAAAAATGATGAAAAACGGCTGTTTTTGCCTTTTCCTTTTTTCTCGATATTTGCCTTAAAAAAAGGTTGTTTTTATTGATTTCACTATATACATATATGCTCAGTTTGAAGCCCTTGTTAGGAAAAACAGCACATTTTTAATGAAACTCAAAATCATGAAAAAAGTACAATTTTATATCGTGGGCTTATAGTCCATAAAAATGGATGAAAAAAGGCTGTTTCAGACTTTTTCTTTTTTCTCGATATTTGCCATAAAAAAAGGTTGTTTTTATTAATTTCACTATATATATGCTCAGTTTGAAGCCCTTGTTAGGAAAAGCAGCACAGTTTTAATGAAACTCAAAATCATGAAAAAAGTGCAATTTTATATCGTGCGCTATAGTCCACAAAAAATGATGAAAAAAGGCTGTTTTTGCCTTTTCCTTTTTTCTCGATATTTGCCTTAAAAAAAGGTTGTTTTTATTAATTTCACTATATATATGCTCAGTTTGAAGCACTTAATAGGAAAAACAGCTCAGTTTTAATGAATTTCAAAATCATGAAAAAAGTGCAATTTTATATCGTGCGCTATAGTCCATAAAAATGGATGAAAAAAGGCTGTTTCAGACTTTTTCTTTTTTCTCGATATTTGCCTTAAAAAAACGTTGTTTTTATTAATTTCACTATATATATATGCTCAGTTTGAAGCCCTTGTTAGGAAAAACAGCACAGTTTTAATGAAACTCAGAATCATGAAAAGAGTGCAATTTTATATCGTGGGCTATAGTCCATAAAAATGGATGAAAAAAGGCTGTTACAGACTTTTTCTTTTTTCTCGATATTTGCCTTAAAAAAGGTTGTTTTTATTAATTTCACTATATATATGCTCAGTTTGGAGCCCTTGTTAGGAAAAACAGCTCAGTTTTAATGAAACTCAAAATCATGAAAAAAGTGCAATTTTATATCGTGGGCTATAGTCCACAAAAAATTATGAAAAAAGGCTGTTTTTGCCTTTTCCTTTTTTCTCGATATTTTCCTTAAAAAAAGGTTGTTTTTATTAATTTCACTATTAATATGCTCAGTTTGAAGCCCTTGTTCGGAAAAACAGCACAGTTTTAATGAAACTCAAAATCATGAAAAAAGTGCAATTTTATATCGTGGGCTAAAGTCCACAAAAAATGATGAAAAAAGGCTGTTTTTGCCTTTTCCTTTTTTCTCGATATTTGCCTTTAAAAAAGGTTGTTTTTATTAATTTCACTATATATATGCTCAGTTTGAAGCCCTTGTTCGGAAAAACAGCACAGTTTTAATGAAACTCAAAATCATGAAAAGAGTGCAATTTTATATCGTGGGCTATAGTCCACAAAAAATGATGATAAAAGGCTGTTTTTGCCTTTTCCTTTTTTCTCGATATTTGCCTTAAAAAAAGGTTGTTTTTATTAATTTCACTATATATATGCTCAGTTTGAAGCCCTTGTTAGGAAAAACAGCACAGTTTTAATGAAACTCAAAATCATGAAAAAAGTGCAATTTTATATCGTGGGCTATAGTCCATAAAAATGTATGAAAAAAGGCTGTTTCAGACTTTTCCTTTTTTTCTCGATATTTGCCTTAAAAAAAGGTTGTTTTTATTAATTTCACTATATATATGCTCAGTTTGAAGCCCTTGTTAGGAAAAACAGCACAGTTTTAATGAAACTCAAAATCATGAAAAAAGTGTAATTTTATATCGTGGGCTATAGTCCACAAAAAATGATGAAAAAAGGCTGTTTTTGCCTTTTCCTTTTTTCTCGATATTTGCCTTAAAAAAAGGTTGTTTTTATTAATTTCACTATATATATGCTCAGTTTGAAGCCCTTGTTAGGGAAAACAGCACAGTTTTAATGAAACTCAAGTCATGAAAAAAGTGCAATTTTATATCGTGCGCTATAGTCCACAAAAAATTGTGAAAAAAGGTTTTTTTTTGCCTTTTCCTTTTTTCTCGATATTTGCCTTAAAAAAAGGTTGTTTTTATTGATTTCACTATATATATGCTCAGTTTGAAGCCCTTGTTAGGAAAAACAGCACATTTTTAATGAAGCTCAAAATCATGAAAAAAGTGCAAATTTATATCGTGGGCTTCTAGTCCATAAAAATGGATGAAAAAAGGCTGTTTCAGATTTTTTCTTTTTTCTCGATATTTGCCTTAAAAAAAGGTTGTTTTTATTAATTTCACTATATATATGCTCAGTTTGAAGCCCTCGTTAGGAAAAGCAGCACAGTTTTAATGAAACTCAAAATCATGAAAAAAGTGCAATTTTATATCGTGCGCTATAGTCCACAAAAAATTATGAAAAAAGGCTGGTTTTGCTTTTTCCTTTTTTCTCGATATCTGCCTTAAAAAAAGGTTGTTTTTATTAATTTCACTATACATATGCTCAGTTTGAAGCCCTTGTTAGGAAAAACAGCAGTTTTAATGAAACTCAAAATCATGAAAAAAGTGCAATTTTATATCGTGGGCTATAGTCCATAAAAATGGATGAAAAAAGGCTGTTTCAGACTTTTTCTTTTTTTCTCGATATTTGCCTTAAAAAAAGTTGATTTTATTAATTTCACTATACATATGCTCAGTTTGAAGACCTTGTTAGGAAAAACAGCACAGTTTTAATGAAACTCAAAATCATGAAAAAAGTGCAATTTTATATCGTGCGCTATAGTCCACAAAAAATGATGAAAAAAGGCTGGTTTTGCTTTTTCCTTTTTTCTCGATATCTGCCTTAAAAAAAGGTTGTTTTTATTAATTTCACTATACATATGCTCAGTTTGAAGCCCTTGTTAGGAAAAACAGCAGTTTTAATGAAACTCAAAATCATGAAAAAAGTGCAATTTTATATCGTGGGCTATAGTCCATAAAAATGGATGAAAAAAGGCTGTTTCAGACGTTTTCTTTTTTCTCGATATTTGCCTTAAAAAAAGTTGATTTTATTAATTTCACTATACATATGCTCAGTTTGAAGCCCTTGTTAGGAAAAACAGCACAGTTTTAATGAAACTCAAAATCATGAAAAAAGTGCAATTTTATATCGTGGGCTTATAGTCCATAAAAATGGATGAAAAAAGGCTGTTTCAGACTTTTTCTTTTTTTCTCGATATTTGCCTTAAAAAAATGTTGTTTTTATTAATTTCACTATATATATGCTCAGTTTGAAGCCCTTGTTAGGAAAAGCAGCACAGTTTTAATGAAACTCAAAATCATGAAAAAAGTGCAATTTTATATCGTGGCCTATAGTCCACAAAAAATGATGAAAAAAAGCTGTTTTTGCCTTTTCCTTTTTTCTCGATATTTGCCTTAAAAAAAGATTGTTTTTATTAATTTCACTATATATATGCTCAGTTTGAATCCCTTGTTAGGAAAAAGAGCACGGTTTTAATGAACCTCAAAATCATGAAACAAGTGCAATTTTATATCGTGCGCTATAGTCCACAAAAAATTATGAAAACTGCTGTTTTTGCCTTTTCCTTTTTTCTCGATATTTGCCTTAAAAAAAGGTTTTTTTTATTAATTTCACTATATATATGCTCAGTTTGAAGCCCTTGCTAGGAAAAATAGCACAGTTTTAATGAAACTCAAAATTATGAAAAAAGTGCAATTTTATATCTTGGGCTATAGTCCACAAAAAATGATGAAAAAAGGCTGTTTTTGCCTTTTCCTTTTTTCTCGATTTTTGCCTCAAAAAAAGGTTGTTTTTATTGATTTCACTATATATATGCTCAGGTTGAAGCCCTTGTTAGGAAAAACAGCACATTTTTAATGAAACTCAAAATCATGAAAAAAGTGCAATTTTATATCGTAGGCTTATAGTCCATAAAAATGGATGAAAAAAGGCTGTTTCAGACTTTTTCTTTTTTCTCGATATTTGCCTTAAAAAAAGGTTGTTTTTATTAATTTCACTATATATATGCTCAGTTTGAGGCCCTTGTTAGTAAAAGCAGCACAGTTTTAATGAAACTCAAAATCATGAGAAAAGTGCAATTTTATATCGTGGGCTATAGTCCACAAAATATGATAAAAAAGGCTGTTTTTGCCTTTTTCCTTTTTTCTCGATATTTGCCTTAAAAAAAGGTTGTTTTTATTAATTTCTCTATATATATGCTCAGTTTGAAGCCCTTGTTCGGAAAAACAGCACAGTTTTAATGAAACTCAAAATCATGAAAAAGGTGCAATTTTATATCGTGGGCTATAGTGCACAAAAAATTATGAAAAAATTCTGTTTTTGCCTTTCCTTTTTTCTCGATATTTGCCTTAAAAAATGGTTGTTTTTATTAATTTCACTATATATATGCTCAGTTTGAAGCCCTTGTTAGGAAAAACAGCACAGTTTTAATGAAACTCAAAATCATGAAAAAAGTGCAATTTTATATCGTGGGCTATAGTCCATAAAAATGGATGAAAAAAGGCTGTTTCAGACTTTTTCTTTTTTCTCGATATTTGCCTTAAAAAAGGTTGTTTTTATTAATTTCACTATATTTATGCTCAGTTTGAAGCCCTTGTTAGGAAAAAACAGCACAGTTTTAATGAAACTCAAAATCATGAAAAAAGTGCAATTTTTTATCGTGGGCTATAGTCCATAAAAATGGATGAAAAAAGGCTGTTTCAGACTTTTTCTTTTTTCTCGATTTTTGCCTTAAAAAAGGTTGTTTTTATTAATTTCACTATATATGCTCAGTTTGAAGCCCTTGTTAGGAAAAGCAGCACAGTTTTAATGAAACTCAAAATCATGAAAAAAGTGCAATTTTATATCGTGGGCTATAGTCCACAAAATATGATGAAAAAAGGCTGTTTTTGCCTTTTCCTTTTTTCTCGATATTTGCCTTAAAAAAAGGTTGTTTTTATTAATTTCACTATATATATGCTCAGTTTGAAGCCCTTGTTAGGAAAAACAGCACAGTTTTAATGAAACTCAAAATCATGAAAAGAGTGCAATTTTATATCGTGGGCTATAGTCCACAAAAAATGATGAAAAAAGGCTGTTTTTGCCTTTTCCTTTTTTCTCGATATTTGCCTTAAAAAAAGGTTGTTTTTATTAATTTCACTATATATATGCTCAGTTTGAAGCCCTTGTTAGGAAAAACAGCACAGTTTTAATGAAACTCAAAATCATGAAAAAAGTGCAATTTTATATCGTGGGCTATAGTCCACAAAAAATTATGAAAAACGGCTGTTTTTGCCTTTTCCTTTTTTCTCGATATTTGCCTTAAAAAAAGGTTGTTTTTATTGATTTCACTATATATATGCTCAGTTTGAAGCCCTTGTTAGGAAAAACAGCACATTTTTAATGAAACTCAAAATCATGAAAAAAGTGCAATTTTATATCGTGGGCTTATAGTCCATAAAAATGGATGAAAAAAGGCTGTTTCAGACTTTAACTTTTTTCTCGATATTTGCCTTAAAAAAAGGTTGTTTTTATTAATTTCACTATATATATGCTCAGTTTGAAGCCCTTGTTAGGAAAAGCAGCACAGTTTTAATGAAACTCAAAATCATGATAAAAGTGCAATTTTATATCGTGCGCTATAGTCCACAAAAAATGATGAAAAAAGGCTGTTTTTGCCTTTTTTCTCGATATTTGCCTTAAAAAAGGTTGTTTTTATTAACTTCACTATATATATGCTCAGTTTGAAGCACTTGTTAGGAAAAAACAGCTCAGTTTTAATGAAACTCA
The DNA here is from genome assembly GCA_963555765.1 of Orthonevra nobilis. Taxonomy (NCBI): domain Eukaryota; kingdom Metazoa; phylum Arthropoda; class Insecta; order Diptera; family Syrphidae; genus Orthonevra; species Orthonevra nobilis. Next base: position 21,003 of record CAUVXE010000348.1, read on the forward strand.
AAATCATGAAAAAAATGCAATTTTATATCGTGCGCTATAGTCCATAAAAATGGATGAAAAAAGGCTGTTTCAGACTTTTTCTTTTTTCTCGATATTTGCCTTAAAAAAAGGTTGTTTTTATTAATTTCACTATATATATATGCTCAGTTTGAAGCCCTTGTTAGGGAAAACAGCACAGTTTTAATGAAACTCAAAATCATGAAAAAAGTGCAATTTTATATCGTGGGCTATAGTCCATAAAAATGGATGAAAAAAGGCTGTTTCAGACTTTTTCTTTTTTCTCGATATTTGCCTTAAAAAAGGTTGTTTTTATTAATTTCACTATATTTATGCTCAGTTTGAAGCCCTTGTTAGGAAAAACAGCACAGTTTTAATGAAACTCAAAATCATGAAAAGAGTGTAATTTTATATCGTGGGCTATAGTCCATAAAAATGGATGAAAAAAGGCTGTTTCAGACTTTTTCTTTTTTCTCGATATTTGCCTTAAAAAAAGGTTGTTTTTATTAATTTCACTATATATATTCTCAGTTTGAAGCCATTGTTAGGAAAAACAGCACAGTTTTAATGAAACTCAAAATCATGAAAAAAGTACAATTTTATATCGTGGGCTATAGTCTATAAAAATGGATGAAAAAAGGCTGTTTCAGACTTTTTCTTTTTTCTCGATATTTGCCTTAAAAAAAGGTTGTTTCTATTAATTTCACTATATATATGCTCAATTTGAAGCCCTTGTTAGGAAAAGCAGCACAGTTTTAACGAAACTCAAAATCATGAAAAAAGTGCAATTTTATATCGTGGGCTATAGTCCACAAAATATGATGAAAAAAGACTGTTTTTGCCTTTCCTTCTTTCTCGATATTTGCCTTAAAAAAAGGTTGTTTTTATTAATTTCGCTATATATATGCTCAGTTTGAAGCCCTTGTTCGGAAAAACAGCACAGGTTTAATGAAACTCAAAATCATGAAAAAAGTGCAATTTTATATCGTGGGCTGTAGTCCATAAAAATGGATGAAAAAAGGCTGTTTCAGACTTTTTCTTTTTTCTCGATTTTTGCCTTAAAAAGGGTTGTTTTTATTAATTTCACTATATATATGCTCAGTTTGAAGCCCTTGTTAGGAAAAACAGCACAGTTTTAATGAAACTCAAAATCATGAAAAAAGTGCAATTTTATATCGTGGGCTATAGTCCATTAAAATGGATGAAAAAAGGCTGTTTCAGACTTTTTCTTTTTTCTCGATATTTGCCTTAAAAAAAAGGTTGTTTTTATTAATTTCACTATATATATGCTCAGTTTGAAGCCCTTGTTAGGAAAAACAGCATAGTTTTAATGAAACTCAAAATCATGAAAAAAGTGAAATTTTATATCGTGGGCTATAGTCTATAAAAATGGATGAAAAAAGGCTGTTTCAGACTTTTACTTTTTTCTCGATATTTGCCTTAAAAAAAGGTTGTTTTTATTAATTTCACTAAATATACGCTCAGTTTGAAGCCCTTGTTAGGAAAAACAGCACAGTTTTAATGAAACTCAAAATCATGAAAAAAGTGCAATTTTATATCATGGGCCATAGTCCACAAAAAATGATGAAAAAAGGCTGTTTTTGCCTTTTCCTTTTTTCTCGATATTTGCCTTAAAAAAAGGTTGTTTTTATTAATTTCAATATATATATGCTCAGTTTGAAGCCCTTGTTCGGATAAACAGCACAGTTTTAATGAAACTCAAAATCATGAAAATAGTGAAATTTTATATCGTGGGCTATAGTGCACAAAAAATGATGAAAAAATGCTGTTTTTGCCTTTTTCTTTTTTCTCGATATTTGCCTTAAAAAAAGGTTGTATTTATTAATTTCACTATATATATGCTCAGTTTGAAACCCTTGTTAGGAAAAACAGCACAGTTTTAATGAAACTCAAAATCATGAAAAAAGTGCAATTTTATATCGTGGGCTATAGTCCATAAAAATGGATGAAAAAAGGCTGTTTTTGCCTTTTCCTTTTTTCTCGATATTTGCCTTAAAAAAAGGTTGTTTTTATTAATTTCACTATACATATGCTCAGTTTGAAGCCCTTGTTAGGAAAAACAGCTCAGTTTTAATGAAACTCATAATCATGAAAAAAGTGCAATTTTATATCGTGGGCTATAGTCCATAAAAATGGATGAAAAAAGGCTGTTTTTGCCTTTTCCTTTTTTCTCGATATGTGCCTTAAAAAATGTTGTTTTTATTAATTTCACTATACATATGCTCAGTTTGAAGCCCTTGTTAGGAAAAACAGCACAGTTTTAATGAAACTCAAAATCATGAAAAAAGTGCAATTTCAGACTTTTTCTTTTTTCTCGATATTTGCCTTAAAAAAGGTTGTTTTTATTAATTTCACTATATATATGTTCAGTTTGAAGCCCTTGTTAGGAAAAACAGCTCAGTTTTAATGAAACTCAAGTTTGGAGCCCTTGTTAGGAAAAACAGCTCAGTTTTAATGAAACTCAAAATCATGAGAAAAGTGCAATTTTATATCGTGGGCTATAGTCCACAAAAAATGATGAAAAAAGGCTGTTTTTGCCTTTTCCTTTTTTCTCGATATTTGCCTTAAAAAAAGGTTGTTTTTATTAATTTCACTATATATATGCTCAGTTTGAAGCCCTTGTTCGGAAAAACAGCACAGTTTTAATGAAACTCAAAATCATGAAAAAAGTGCAATTTTATACCGTGGGCTATAGTGCACAAAAAATGATGAAAAAATGCTGTTTTTGCCTTTTCCTTTTTTCTCGATATTTGCCTTAAAAAAAGGTTGTTTTTATTAATTTCACTATATATATGCTCAGTTTGAAGCCCTTGTTAGGAAAAACAGCACAGTTTTAATGAAACTCAAAATCTTGAAAAGAGTGCAATTTTATATCGTGGGCTATAGTCCACAAAAAATTATGATAAAAGGCTGTTTTTGCCTTTTCCTTTTTTCTCGATATTTGCCTTAAAAAAAGGTTGTTTTTATTAATTTCACTATATATATGCTCAGTTTGAAGCCCTTGTTAGGAAAAACAGCACAGTTTTAATGAAACTCAAAATCATGAAAAAAGTGCAATTTTATATCGTGGGCTATAGTCCATAAAAATGGATGAAAAAAGGCTTTTTCAGACTTTTCCTTTTTTCCCGATATTTGCCTTAAAAAAAGGTTGTTTTTATTAATTTCACTACATATATGCTCAGTTTGAAGCCCTTGTTAGGAAAAACAGCACAGTTTTAATGAAACTCAAAATCATGAAAAAAGTGCAATTTTATATCGTGGGCTATAGTCCACAAAAAATTATGAAAAAAGGCTGTTTTTGCCTTTTCCTATTTTCTCGATATTTGCCTTAAAAAAAGGTTGTTTTTATTAATTTCACTATATATATGCTCAGTTTGAAGCCCTTGTTAGGGAAAACAGCACAGTTTTAATGAAACTCAAGTCATGAAAAAAGTGCAATTTTATATCGTGCGCTATAGTCCACAAAAATTTTAAAAAAAGGCTGTTTTTGCCTTTTCCTTTTTTCTCGATATTCGCCTTAAAAAAAGGTTGTTTTTATTGATTTCACTATATATATGCTCAGTTTGAAGCCCTTGTTAGGAAAAACAGCACATTTTTAATGAAACTCAAAATCATGAAAAAAGTGCAAATTTATATCGTGGGCTTCTAGTCCATAAAAATGAATGAAAAAAGGCTGTTTCAGACTTTTTCTTTTTTCTCGATATTTGCCTTAAAAAAAGGTTGTTTTTATTAATTTCACTATATATATGCTCAGTTTGAAACCCTTGTTAGGAAAAACAGCACAGTTTTAATGAAACTCAAAATCATGAAAAAACTGCAGTTTTATATCGTGCGCTATAGTCCACAAAAAATTGTGAAAAAGGCTGTTTTTGCCTTTTCCTTTTTTCTCGATATTTGCCTTAAAAAAAGGTTGTTTTTATTAATTTCACTATATATATGCTCAATTTGAAGCCCTTGTTAGGAAAAACAGCACAGTTTTAATGAAACTCAAAAATATGAAAAAAGTGCAATTTTATATCGAGGGCTATAGTCCATAAAAATGGATGAAAAAAAGGCTGTTTCAGACTTTTTCTTTTTTCTCGATATTTGCCTTAAAAAAGGTTGTTTTTATTAATTTCACTATATATATGCTCAGTTTGAAGCCCTTGTTAGGAAAAACAGCACAGTTTTAATGAAACTCAAAATCATGAAAAAAGTGCAATTTCAGACTTTTTCTTTTTTCTCGATATTTGCCTTAAAAAAGGTTGTTTTTATTAATTTCACTATATATATGCTCAGCTTGAAGCCCTTGTTAGGAAAAACAGCACAGTTTTAATGAAACTCAAAATCATGAAAAAAGTACAATTTTATATCGTGGGCTATAGTCCATAAAAATGGATGAAAAAAGGCTGTTTTTGCCTTTTCCTTTTTTCTCGATATTTGCCTTAAAAAAAGGTTGTTTTTATTAATTTCACTATACATATGCTCAGTTTGAAGCCCTTGTTAGGAAAAACAGCACAGTTTTAATGAAACTCAAAATCTTGAAAAAAGTGCAATTTTATATCGTGGGCTATAGTCCACAAAAAATGATGAAAAAAGGCTGTTTTTGCCTTTTCCTTTTTTCTCGATATTTGCCTTAAAAAAGGTTGTTTTTATCAATTTCACTATATATATGCTCAGTTTGAAGCCCTTGTTATGAAAAACAGCACAGTTTTAATGAAACACAAAATCATGAAAAAAGTGCAATTTTATATTGTGGGCTATAGTCTATAAAAATGGATGAAAAAAGGCTGTTTCAGACTTTTTCTTTTTTCTCGATATTTGCCTTAAAAAAGGTTGTTTTTATTAATTTCACTATATATATGCTCAGTTTGAAGCCCTTGTTAGGAAAAACAGCTCAGTTTTAATGAAACTCATAATCATGAAAAAAGTGCAATTTTATATCGTGGGCTATAGTCCATAAAAATGGATGAAAAAAGGCTGTTTTTGCCTTTTCCTTTTTTCTCGATATGTGCCTTAAAAAATGTTGTTTTTATTAATTTCACTATACATATGCTCAGTTTGAAGCCCTTGTTAGGAAAAACAGCACAGTTTTAATGAAACTCAAAATCATGAAAAAAGTGCAATTTCAGACTCTTTCTTTTTTCTCGATATTTGCCTTAAAAAAGGTTGTTTTTATTAATTTCACTATATATATGCTCAGTTTGAAGCCCTTGTTAGGAAAAACAGCTCAGTTTTAATGAAACTCAAAATCATGAAAAAAGTGCAATTTTATATCGTGGGCTATAGTCCATAAAAATGGATGAAAAAAGGCTGTTTCAGGCTTTTTCTTTTTTCTCGATATTTGCCTTAAAAAAAGGTTGTTTTTATTAATTTCACTACATATATGCTCAGTTTGAAGCCCTTGTTAGGAAAAACAGCACAGTTTTAATGAAACTCAAAATCATGAAAAAAGTGCAATTTTATATCGTGGGCTATAGTCCATAAAAATGGATGAAAAAAGGCTGTTTTTGCCTTTTCCTTTTTTCTCGATATTTGCCTTAAAAAAAGGTTGTTTTTATTAATTTCACTATACATATGCTCAGTTTGACGCCCTTGTTAGGAGAAACAGCACAGTTTTAATGAAACTCAAAATCATGAAAAAAGTGCAATTTTATATCGTGGGCTATAGTCCACAAAAAATGATGAAAAAAGGCTGTTTTTGCCTTTTCCTTTTTTCTCGATATTTGCCTTAAAAAAGGTTGTTTTTATCAATTTCACTATAGATATGCTCAGTTTGAAGCCCTTGTTATGAAAAACAGCACAGTTTTAATGAAACACAAAATCATGAAAAAAGTGCAATTTTATATTGTGGGCTATAGTCTATAAAAATGGATGAAAAAAGGCTGTTTCAGACTTTTTCTTTTTTCTCGATATTTGCCTTAAAAAAAGGTTGTTTTTATTAATTTCACTATATATATGCTCAGTTTGAAGCCCTTGTTAGGAAAAACAGCTCAGTTTTAATGAAACTCATAATCATGAAAAAAGTGCAATTTTATATCGTGGGCTATAGTCCATAAAAATGGATGAAAAAAGGCTGTTTTTGCCTTTTCCTTTTTTCTCGATATGTGCCTTAAAAAATGTTGTTTTTATTAATTTCACGATACATATGCTCAGTTTGAAGCCCTTGTTAGGAAAAACAGCACAGTTTTAATGAAACTCAAGATCATGAAAAAAGTGCAATTTTATATCGCGGGCTATAGTCCATAAAAATGGATGAAGAAATTCTGTTTCAGACTTTTTCTTTTTTCTCAGTATTTGCCTTAAAAAAAGTTGATTTTATTAATTTCACTATATATATGCTCAGTTTGAAACCCTTGTTAGGAAAAACAGCACAGTTTTAATGAAACTCAAAATCATGAAAAAAGTGCAATTTTATATCGTGGGCTTATAGTCCATAAAAATGGATGAAAAAAGGCTGTTTCAGACTTTTTCTTTTTTCTCGATATTTGCCTTAAAAAAGGTTGTTTTTATTAATTTCACTATATATATGCTCAGTTTGAAGCCCTTGTTAGGAAAAACAGCTCAGTTTTAATGAAACTCAAAATCATGAAAAAAGCGCAATTTTATATCGTGGGCTATAGTCCACAAAAAATAATGAAAAAATGCTGTTTTTGCCTTTTCCTTTTTTCTCGATATTTGCCTTAAAAAAAAGGTTGTTTTAATTGATTTCACTATATATGTGCTCAGGTTGAAGCCCTTGTTAGGAAAAACAGCACATTTTTAATGAAACTCAAAATCATGAAAAAAGTGCAATTTTATATCGTGCGCTATAATCCACAAAAAATGATGAAAAAAGGCTGTTTTTGCCTTTTCCTTTTTTCTCGATATTTGCCTTAAAAAAAGGTTGTTTTTATTAATTTCACTATACATATGCTCAGTTTGAAGCCCTTGTTAGGAAAAACAGCACAGTTTTAATGAAACTCAGAATCATGAAAAAAGTGCAATTTTATATCGTGGGCTATAGTCCACAAAAAATGATGAAAAAAGGCTGTTTTTGCCTTTTCCTTTTTTCTCGATATTTGCCTTAAAAAAGGTTGTTTTTATTAATTTCACTATATATATGCTCAGTTTGAAGCCCTTGTTAGGAAAAACAGCACAGTTTTAATGAAACACAAAATCATGAAAAAAGTGCAATTTTATATCGTGGGCTATAGTCCATAAAAATGAATGAAAAAAGGCTGTTTCAGACTTTTTCTTTTTTCTCGATATTTGCCTTAAAAAAGGTTGTTTTTATTAATTTCACTATATATATGCTCAGTTTGAAGCCCTTGTTATTAAAAACAGCTCAGTTTTAATGAAACTCATAATCATGAAAAAAGTGCAATTTTATATCGTGGGCTATAGTCCATAAAAATGGATGAAAAAAGGCTGTTTCAGACTTTTTCTTTTTTCTCGATATTTCCCTTAAAAAAAGGTTGTTTTTATTAATTTCACTATATATATGCTTAGTTTGAAGCCCTTGCTAGGAAAAATAGCACAGTTTTAATGAAATTCAAAATTATGAAAAAAGTGCAATTTTATATCGTGGGCTATAGTCCACAAAAAATTATGAAAAAAGGCTGTTTTTGCCTTTTCCATTTTTCTCTATATTTGCTTTAAAAAAAGGTTTTTTTTATTGATTTCACTATATATATGCTCAGTTTGAAGCCCTTGTTAGGAAAAACGAACTTTTTTAATGAAACTCAAAATCATGAAAAAAGTGCAATTTTATATCGTGCGCTATAGTCCACAAAAAATGATGAAAAAAGGCTGTTTTTGCCTTTTCCTTTTTTCTCGATATTTGCCTTAAAAAAAGGTTGTTTTTGTTAATTTCACTATACATATGTTCAGTTTGAAGCCCTTGTTAGGAAAAACAGCACAGTTTTAATGAAACTCAAAATCATGAAAAAAGTGCAATTTTGTATCGTGGGCTATAGTCCACAAAAAATTATGAAAAAAGGCTGTTTTTGCCTTTTCCTTTTTTCTCGATATTTGCCTTAAAAAAAGGTTGTTTTTATTGATTTCACTATATATGTATATGCTCAGTTTGCGGCCCTTGTTAGGAAAAACAGCACAGTTTTAATGAAACTCAAAATCATGAAAAAAGTGCAATTTTATATCGTGGGCTATAGTCCATAAAAATGGATGAAAAAAGGCTGTTTCAGACTTTTTCTTTTTTCTCGATATTTGCCTTAAAAAAAGTTGATTTTATTAATTTCACTATATATATGCTCAGTTTGAAGCCCTTGTTAGGAAAAACAGCACAGTTTTAATGAAACTCAAAATCGTGAAAAAAGTGCAATTTTATATCGTGGACTATAGTCCATAAAAATGGATGAAAAAAGGCTGTTTTTGCCTTTTCCTTTTTTCTCGATATTTGCCTTAAAAAAGGTTGTTTTTATTAATTTCACTATATATATGCTCAGTTTGAAGCCCTTGTTAGGAAAAACAGCACAGTTTTAATGAAACACAAAATCATGAAAAAAGTGCAATTTTATATCGTGGGCTATAGTCCATAAAAATGAATGAAAAAAGGCTGTTTCAGACTTTTTCTTTTTTCTCGATATTTGCCTTAAAAAAGGTTGTTTTTATTAATTTCACTATATATATGCTCAGTTTGAAGCCCTTGTTATTAAAAACAGCTCAGTTTTAATGAAACTCATAATCATGAAAAAAGTGCAATTTTATATCGTGGGCTATAGTCCATAAAAATGGATGAAAAAAGGCTGTTTCAGACTTTTTCTTTTTTCTCGATATTTCCCTTAAAAAAAGGTTGTTTTTATTAATTTCACTATATATATGCTTAGTTTGAAGCCCTTGCTAGGAAAAATAGCACAGTTTTAATGAAATTCAAAATTATGAAAAAAGTGCAATTTTATATCGTGGGCTATAGTCCACAAAAAATTATGAAAAAAGGCTGTTTTTGCCTTTTCCATTTTTCTCTATATTTGCTTTAAAAAAAGGTTTTTTTTATTGATTTCACTATATATATGCTCAGTTTGAAGCCCTTGTTAGGAAAAACGAACTTTTTTAATGAAACTCAAAATCATGAAAAAAGTGCAATTTTATATCGTGCGCTATAGTCCACAAAAAATGATGAAAAAAGGCTGTTTTTGCCTTTTCCTTTTTTCTCGATATTTGCCTTAAAAAAAGGTTGTTTTTGTTAATTTCACTATACATATGTTCAGTTTGAAGCCCTTGTTAGGAAAAACAGCACAGTTTTAATGAAACTCAAAATCATGAAAAAAGTGCAATTTTGTATCGTGGGCTATAGTCCACAAAAAATTATGAAAAAAGGCTGTTTTTGCCTTTTCCTTTTTTCTCGATATTTGCCTTAAAAAAAGGTTGTTTTTATTGATTTCACTATATATGTATATGCTCAGTTTGCGGCCCTTGTTAGGAAAAACAGCACAGTTTTAATGAAACTCAAAATCATGAAAAAAGTGCAATTTTATATCGTGGGCTATAGTCCATAAAAATGGATGAAAAAAGGCTGTTTCAGACTTTTTCTTTTTTCTCGATATTTGCCTTAAAAAAAGTTGATTTTATTAATTTCACTATATATATGCTCAGTTTGAAGCCCTTGTTAGGAAAAACAGCACAGTTTTAATGAAACTCAAAATCGTGAAAAAAGTGCAATTTTATATCGTGGACTATAGTCCATAAAAATGGATGAAAAAAGGCTGTTTCAGACTTTTCCTTTTTTCTCGATATTTGCCTTAAAAAAGGTTATTTTTATTAATTTCACTATATTTAGGCTCAGTTTGAAGCCCTTGTTAGGAAAAACAGCACAGTTTTAATGAAACTCAAAATCATGAAAAAAGTGCAATTTTATATCGTGGGCTATAGTCCATAAAAATGGATGAAAAAAGGCTGTTTCAGATTTTTCCTTTTTTCATGAAAAAAGTGCAATTTTATTTTTTGTGTCTATTTATTTTATTATTTTTAATTTTGACACGAACTGATCCACGGTTGTACACGGAATGCCCGAAGAACGATCCGATTACTAAAATGCAACCGCCAATGAACTCAGCTGACCCGACCCACTTAACGTTTCCCCTGATCAGCATTGCGAACGATTGCATTGATAAATGCACCAAGCAATTTCGCAATGCCAATCGAAGAGTCATTCCACCCTTTTAACGATGTCAAGTTAATAGAGTGCAGTGTTTACATAAATGGTTGGGTCAACAATCGAGTCATGCCCAATACTTAACTCCTCCCGCCTTTGAATGAACTTTCTCCTGAAAGTTTTTATCCAACTTGGTTGGTTCGTTTTCATTTACGTCATTCTTTGAGTTATTTATTTTAATTTTAATTTTTCCAGTTCTTCGGACATTCTTACAGATAAGTATCATAATAACAATTATTACAAAAGAGAAAACTGTGAACGTCGTGGTACAAATTAGGCTTATTTTGTCTTTATGGTACTTTAACAATTCTATAGTATTTATTTTTTCAATTTGAGTTAGGTTTTTTGTTTTATCGAACATAATGTTAGTGGTAGTATTGGACTCGATAATTTCTTCATAAAAAAGTTTGAATACATATGACGTTTCTGTGTTATCAACTAAGTGATTATGAATCTTAATACTACAGTTATGTATGTGGAGTAGGTAGTTTCCGGTCAAATTTAATTTCCTTTGGTCACAATTATTTACTACACTATCATTAAGAACATTTTTAAAAATATAAATTGTCTCACTAAGTTTGTTTATTTCAAAGTTAGTATTAACTTTAGTGATACAGTTCTTTTTTATTATACAATCATTACGTTTTTTCAATTCGTTAATATTGTTTTCTAATTGGTTATATTTATATTCTAGACCGTCAACTACAATAACTCTGAATGGGTCTAAATCGAGCTCTTCTTTTTGAGTGTTTGGCATAGGGACAATGATTTTCAACGGAAGGTTGATTACTTGAGTGGGTATTTTTAAAGCTATAATAACTGAGTGGTTTTGATATTCCATTACTCCTGCTTTGATGTTTTCAATCTTCTCTAAGTCTATTTTAGTCAGTGTCAGTTCTTCCCTAGTTAGTAGACTGGGGTGAGTGATCCCTACCTTAATTGATGCTATTGTATCAAGTATGTTATCAACTATTCTTTCTAACATTTGAAGTCTGACTAAAACCTCTGTGCGTTGTAGTCGTATTAGAATTGTTTTTTGCAACTGTTGACTTTCATTGATGTATCGCTCTATTTCCTTTCTGTCTTTCAAAATAACATCTCGTACATTTTTTATACTGTCTGATAATTGATTGTTTACCTTGATTTGCTTATTAGCCACATCTTTCAGTTTTCTTCATTAGCTTCGATGATGTTAAGATGTCGTTCGATTTTCTCCCTGTCCTCATTGTCCATGGTGCCAAACAACCACTTATTACCTGTTCCAACGAGGTTTAAAAGACCTCTTTTGGAACGTTTTTTGTATGGCATTATACTTAAGATTTTTGTATGTATTAAAATACATTCTTTTTGTAACTCTAAATCATTCTTAACTATTTCGAATTCTGTAATTTCATCTAATATTTGTAGTATTTTATCCAGCTTTACGATATGTAATATAATTTGAGTCTGGTTGATGATTGCACCCTCTCCCATATTTATGACTGCGAATCCAAGGTTGCTTTCAATTTGTGTTAGAACCAGCGTTGCTTGTACTCGGTTGGTCATCGGGATTAATATAGCGAGGAACAGCATCATCATGAATGGTCTCTGCAAATTTACGTGACCGTTTAATATTGGACGGATGTACATTCTCTAAATGTTTTTTTCTAAAAAATGTTTGATCCTTATGTCTAACATGTTTATAGTTCTTAATGTAGCCTATTCTCCTAGTTTTTGTGTATTCTTCCCTATTTTTGTTCATTTTGTTTATGTATTTTTGTTTTCTGCTTTTGATTCTTTCTATCAATTTATTAATGTTAGAATGTACTGCTTGGTTTGGTGACATGCCTAGTGTAGAGTGATACCTATTGTTGTATATTTGGAATGCTTTGAAGATCTTTACATTTATAGATTCATCTCCTTTCATAGTTAATAGAATTTCAGCAATCGTACTATGAAGTCGCTCTATGTCGGAATTTCCTGTGTGCGAATTCGGTTTAGTGAAGTGTACTTCTATGGCTTTCTCTATTATAAAATCTTTGACAAGGTGTGTGTTGAATTCATTATCTGTAATTATATTAAGAGGTGATCCTTCTTTCGTGCGTCTATTTTGTTAGTGTAATTTTTTCCTTGAAGTCTGTATACGTATCCCTTTTTAGTCAGTTTATCGATAACAGTCAAAAAAATATTTTTATGGAAATGATATATGTCAATGTGAATAGTTTCATTGTGTTTAGTTGGTGTGTTTGTTAATTGAAATTTCTGTACTATGGGTTTTCGGTCATATTTAGCTTTTTGGCAACTATCACAATTGTTTATTATTTGAGTTATTATTTTTTCAATTTTTGGGTAATAAATCTGCTGTTTAAGTGTGTTATTTGTTTCAAGTATGCCAGAGTGTTGACTTTCTCTTATATGATATAAAGAAACCTGTTTTCTTAGCTCTTCCTCTGTTTTGATGTCCCTAACTCTATTTTTTACTTGGAAAAATTTAACATTTCTACTTTGAGGATATATTTCGGCTACTATGCGTCGAATCCTATTATAATCTTCAGCTCTGATTTCTGAATATATTCCTACGGTGCCTTTTTTAAATCCTGATAGTTGTTGCTTGATGTTTTCGTCAGGGTCTGTTGCTCTTACATACTGAATTCTTTTATTATGCAATGTCTCCACCGCCGGTTGTTTGTCATAGTTTAAGATAAGTTGCTGTTTATAAATGTTAACTATACCTTCTTTGATGGGAATATGATTGTCTTCTGTTATATCGGAAGTCTAGTTAACTTCTGAATTTTGATTTTCAATTCGGTTTAAAAAATCCGCAACTTTATTTTCTTGGCCTTTAAGGTATTCCACTTCGTAGTCAAATTCTTGAAGCTTGAGCAACCAACGTTGATTCCTTTCGGAAAACTCTTTGCCGTTATATTTACTATTCAGATATTTTATAGGAAGGTGATCGGTAATGATTTTAAATTTTGTTCCCCACAAATAAGGCCTAAATTGCGTAACACTCCATACAATAGCAAGAAATTCTTTATCTGTTACAGAATAGTACTTCTCGTGCTCATTGAGAGTGCGGGAAATATAATAAATTGATTGTTTATCCTGTGTTTAAACTGCTCCGATTGCGAAATTACTTGCATCGGTGTGGACTTGAAAGGGTTTGTCAAATTCAGGAAATTTAAGGATTGGATGAGTGGTGAGAATTGTTTTCAAATTTTCGAAAGCCTCAATAATGTATTCCGGGTCTTGAACGTTAATTTTAGCCCCTTTTTTCAAGTATCGGGTCATAGGGTATGCTATCTTAGCATAGTTCATTACAAATTTCCTATAATTTCCTGAAGCTCCCAAAAAGCTTTTTAACTGTTTTTCTGTCTTTGGAATTATCAAGCCTTTGATGACTTCAACCTTATTTGGATTTGGTTTTAACCCCTGTTCGGTTAATATGTGACCAAGGAATTCTGTATTTTTCTTTAAGAAAGAACATTTACCCATTTGTAGTTTGAGGTTGTGATTTTCTAAAATTTTAAAAATATCTGCCAAATTTTTTAAATGTTCTGTTAAGGAAGAAGAGAATACAAGAATATCGTCTAAATAGACAACACAGGTCTTATTAATGTAATGCCTTAAAAAGTGGTTCATTAACCGCTGAAATGTGGCGGGTGCATTTTTAAGTCCAAAAGGCATACGAATATATTCGTAAAGTCCTTGTGGAGTTATAAATGCCGTTTTGTCCACATCCCTAGGGTGCATCAGAATTTGATGATACCCTTTAGCTAAATCTAGCGTCGAAAAATATTTTGCTTTGCCTAACTTGTCAAAAAGACTTTCTATGTTCGGTAGAGGAAATCTATCTTCTACAGTTTATTCGTTTAAACTTCTGTAGTCAACGCAAATTCGATATTTTACTTGTCCCATGTTATCAGGTTTTTTAGCTACTACAACAATTGGAGAAGCATATCGGCTTTTCGCCTTTGATTATTATTTCGTGTTTTATACTGGAGGTGTGGGTAAGCGATTGACCCTCTTGATATTGAAGGTTGTGGTATTTATTAAGGAGAGATTTTAATGCTGATTTTTCCTCTTTATTGAGATCACGAAAATCAGGATTTCCTTCCTCTAAATAATGACAACAAGATTGATTACCTTGCTCTGTATTGAGAACCGTATTATTCTTTAACGTAATAGTTCCTTTATCCAGATCGATTGTCTTAATTATAATTTTGAGGATGTCCATATGGCTGCAATTGATCTGGTTATCTCCGCTCCGCTGATCGTTGGTCGAAAATGTTGCTTTAATATATTTTTGGTGTCTTCCCAAGGTAAGGGTCCATTCGTCAACAGCTGGTCCATGGCTTGTCCTTTTATTTTGGTTTGCTTTATAATGTTCCAAGTCATTTCTGGATCCAGGCTTGTTGCGAGGTGGTTATCTACAATCCCAATAAAATGCGTTAAGGATTTTGAATCACCCTCGAACGGAGGAATATATTGAACTTCTTGCGATATAATGCTTCCCAGAGTCCTCTGTGGCATTCTATTGATTATAGCCAAAAGGCTATTTAAGATATCGCGATTTGACACTTCCTCTGCCATAATGTTTGGTGGTTTTTCAGTACTTTTGTCACTTCACTTGCAAAACGTTTTATTTATTTATTATTATTTTTTTTTTTTTTTTTTACGTTTATATATGTGGGGTTACTATCCACTAAAGTTCCGTAAGAACACTTTTTCACTTAGGTGTATAGCTCTTTGTATGTTAATTTACGGAACTACCCGACTGCGCCAATTAAAAGATTGTCTTTTATTTTTTGTGTCTATTTATTTTATTATTTTTAATTTTGACACGAACTGATCCACGGTTGTACACGGAATGCCCGAAGAACGATCCGATTACTAAAATGCAACCGCCAATGAACTCAGCTGACCCGACCCACTTAACGTTTCCCCTGATAAGCATTGCGAACGATTGCATTGATAAATGCACCAAGCAATTTCGCAATGCCAATCGAAGAGTCATTCCACCCTATTAACGATGTCAAGTTAATAGAGTGCAGTGTTTACATAAATGGTCGGGTCAACAATCGAGTCATGCCCAATACTTAACTTGCGCTATAGTCCACAAAAAACGATGAAAAAAGGCTGTTTTTGCCTTTTCCTTTTTTCTCGATATTTGCCTTAAAAAAAGGTTGTTTTTATTAATTTCACTATAAATATGCTCAGTTTGAAGCCCTTCTTAGAAAAAACAGCACAGTTTTAATGAAACTCAAAATCATGAAAAAAGTGCAATTTTATATCGTGGGCTATAGTTCACAAAAAATGATGAAAAAAGGCTGTTTTTGCCTTTTCCTTTTTTCTCGATATTTGCCGTAAAAAAAGGTTGTTTTTATTAATTTCACTATATATATGCTCAGTTGAAGCCCTTGTTAGGAAAAACAGCACAGTTTTAATGAAACTCAAAATCATGAAAAAAGTGCAATTTTATATCGTGGGCAATAGTCCATAAAAATGGATGAAAAAAGGCTGTTTCAGACTTTTTCTTTTTTCTCGATATTTGCCTTAAAAAAGGTTGTTTTTATTAATTTCACTATATATATGCTCAGTTTGAAGCCCTTGTTAGGAAAAACAGCACAGTTTTAATGAAACTCAAAATCATGAAAAAAGTGCAATTTTATATCGTGGGCTATAGTCCACAAAAATGGATGAAAAAAGGCTGTTTCAGACTTTTTCTTTGTTCTCGATATTTGCCTTAAAAAAAGGTTGTTTTTATTAATTTCGCTATATATATGCTCAGTTTGAAGCCCTAGGAAAAACAGCACAGCTTTAATGAAACTCAAAATCATGAAAAAAGTGCAATTTCATATCGTGGGCTATAGTCCATAAAAATGGATGAAAAAAGGCTGTTTCAGACTTTTTCTTTTTTCTCGATATTTGCCTTAAAAAAGGTTGTATTTATTAATTTCACTATACATATGCTCAGTTTGAAGCCCTTGTTAGGAAAAGCAGCTCAGTTTTAATGAAACTCAGAATCATAAAAAAAGTGCAATTTTATATCGTGGGCTATAGTCCATAAAAATGGATGAAAAAAGGCTGTTTCAGACTTTTTCTTTTTTCTCGATATTTGCCTTAAGAAAAGGTTGTTTTTATTAATTTCACTATATATATGATCAATTTGAAGCCCTTGCTAGAAAAAATAGCACAGTTTTAATGAAACTCAAAATTATGAAAAAAGTGCGCTATAGCCATAAAAATGGATGAAAAAAGGCTGTTTCAGACTTTTCCTTTTTTCTCGATATTTGCCTTAAAAAAAGGTTGTTTTTATTAATTTCACTATACAAATGCTCAGTTTGAAGCCCTTGTTAGGAAAAACAGCACAGTTTTAATGAAACTCAAAATCATGAAAAAAGTGCAATTTTATATCGTGCGCTATAGTCCACCAAAAATGATGAAAAAAGGCTGTTTTTGCCTTTTCCTTTTTTCTCGATATTTGCCTTAAAAAAAGGTTGTTTTTATTAATTTCACTATACATATGCTCAGTTTGAAGCATTTGCTAGGAAAAATAGCACAGTTTTAATGAAACTCAAAATTATGAAAAAAGTGCAATTTTATATCGTGGGCTATAGTCCACAAAAAATGATGAAAAAAGGCTGTTTTTGCCTTTTCCTTTTTTCTCTATATTTGCCTTAAAAAAAGGTTGTTTTTATTGATTTCACTATATATATGCTCAGTTTGAAGCCCTTGTTAGGAAAAACGCACATTTTTAATGAAACTCAAAATCATGAAAAAAGTGCAATTTTATATCGTGCGCTATAGTCCACAAAAAATGATGAAAAAAGGCTGTTTTTGCCTTTTCCTTTTTTCTCGATATTTGCCTTAAAAAAAGGTTGTTTTTATTAATTTCACTATACATATGCTCAGTTTGAAGCCCTTGTTAGGAAAAACAGCACAGTTTTAATGAAACTCAAAATCATGAAAAAAGTGGAATTTTATATCGTGGGCTATAGTCCACAAAAAATGATGAAAAAAGGCTGTTTTGCCTTTTCCTTTTTTCTCGATATTTGCCTTAAAAAAAGGTTGTTTTTATTGATTTCACTGTATATATGCTCAGTTTGAAGCCCTTGTTAGGAAAAACAGCACAGTTTTAATGAAACTCAAAATCATGAAAAAAGTGCAATTTTATATCGTGGGCTATAGACCATAAAAATGGATGAAAAAAGGCTGTTTCAGACTTTTTCTTTTTTCTCGATATTTGCGTTAAAAATAGTTGATTTTATTAATTTCACTATATATATGCTCAGTTTGAAGCCCTTGGTAGGAAAAACAGAACAGATTTAATGAAACTCAAAATCATGAAAAAAGTGCAATTTTATATCGTGGGCTATAGTCCATAAAAATGGATGAAAAAAGGCGGTTTCAGACTTTTTCTTTTTACTCGATATTTGCCTTAAAAAAGGTTGTTTTTATTAATTTCACTATATATATGCTCAGTTTGAAGCCCTTGTTAGGAAAATCAGCACAGTTTTAATGAAACTCAATATCATGAAAAAAGTGCAATTTTATATCGTGGGCTATAGTCCACAAAAAATGATGAAAAAAGGCTGTTTTTGCCTTTTCCTTTTTTCTCGATATTTGCCTTAAAAAAAGGTTGTTTTTATTAATTTCACTATATATATGCTCAGTTTGAAGCCCTTGTTAGGAAAAACAGCACAGTTTTTATGAAACTCAAAATCATGAAAAAAGTGCATTTTATATCGTGGGCTATAGTCCATAAAAATGGATGAAAAAAGGCTGTTTCAGACTTTTTCTTTTTTCTCGATATTTGCCTTAAAAAAGGTTGTTTTTATTAATTTAACTATATATATGCTCAGTTTGAAGCCCTTGTTTGGAAAAACAACTCAGTTTTAATGAAACTCAAAATCATGAAAAAAGTGCAATTTTATATCGTGGGCTATAGTCCATAAAAATGGATGAAAAATGCTGTTTCAGACTTTTTCTTTTTTCTCGATATTTGCCTTAAAAAAAGGTTGTTTTTATTAATTTCACTATATATATGCTCAGTTTGAAGCCCTTGTTAGGAAAAACAGCACAGTTTTTATGAAACTCAAAATCATGAAAAAAGTGCAATTTTATATCGTGGGCTAAAAGGTTGTTTTTATTAATTTCACTATATATATGCTCAGTTTGAAGCCCTTGTTAGGAAAAACAGCACAGTTTTAATGAAACTCAAAATCATGAAAAAAGTGCAATTTTATATCGTGGGCTATAGTCCACAAAAATGGATG
>CAUVXE010000349.1:0-25968 GCA_963555765.1 Orthonevra nobilis
AAACAAAAAACAAAACAAAAAAAAACGATTCGTCCTTTGATTGCATAAAATATTTGTTTTATTAGGCTAGATTTGAAATCAAGTCATTTTCAGCACATAAACAAGAAATGGTATACTATATTTTGCGGAGAGTTTTGCTTTTCTTTCATCAACTGTTTCAATTTGCACCATGAAGTGCAGAAATGCCAAGGAAGGTTCCAGATCATTTTGTGTGCCTTATTCTGTGCAACTACGTAAATGTGACTTGGCGCAATTGCTCCATACAGGGGTCGAAAAAACATTTTTTTTTTATTGCCAAGCTTTGATTTTGTGTCGATTAACGGATAAAGTGTTTTCATCGTGATGATACCCTTGTTAAAGACTTCTTGAATATGGAGATTGAAGGTTAAGCGCTTGCCCAAATGAAATCCAAGATATTATGCTCTCGATTTCCATTCGATCTGATAACCATCTACTAAAAGTCTGTTGTTTGGAAGTAAACAAGCTTTTCTTTTGTAACTAAAAAATATAGCCCTATTTGAACAATGTCTTCACGTCCAATCTGTTATAGTGCAATAGACGCTTTTTTTCAGTCTCAACACTGAGATAAATTTGCAGAATGTCTTTTAAATAATTATTTTTGCACGTGAAGAAAAAAAACTTAACGCTGGAAAATGCAACCCCTCTTTTTAGCAGAAGAACAAAGCATTCTTTCATTCCGAGCGGTGCATTATATTCGAAAGGAGTCGACATGCAATGGGATAACAGCGTCAAATATCTTGGAATCAATCTCGACAAGATTCTAACTCTTAAACACCATGTGGCCAAAGTTATTGAAAAGAATAACATTGCCACCGAAATGTTCTACCCTCTCATAAATTGAAAGTCGTTACTGAATAAGGAAATTAAAATCCATTCTCCTGTTCGAATGCCAAGCGTGGGGAACTTGTGCAAGTTGTCATATTTCAAGACTGCAAATCAAGCAGAACAAACTCTTGAAAATGATGCTTAACTTGCCAAGATAACACTCTACTCTTGATCTACATTCATAAGCGAACGTTGAATTGATCACTGAACGTATTTTGAAGCTCAGACAAAACTTCTTGACCAAATGTATATATGGTATTCGGATAATCCTCTGATAAATGCCTCAGTTTTTTGAATCTATTTCTGATGTTATAATACACATTTCTTATTACATCATTATAACTATGATTTCTATAAGACTGTGTTAATCTATTAAATTATTTATATATTTATTATATAATAATTTATTTATATAAAAGTTATACATTTATATCTGTTTATTTATTTATTTTATTACTTGTTTATTTGCAGTTGTATGCTATAATGCATATCGAATCTCTGTGTAAATTGTGCGACAAAAAGTCATGCCAACTTAAAACGAAAATAAAAATATCGTTCTATTTATGTTTCCAATTGCATTGTGCAGTCGAAAACACCATATGCAAAAGTTTCTCATTTTGCTAAAATAGGCTAATCGTAGCTTAAGCAAGTTCAGTCCTACTGGGTAGAAATATCCAGATAAGAATATTCCATTTTTCGTTGTCAGTGTCAATAGGACAACATTTTGTCAGAATTTCTGATCTGAATTTGTAACTGGAGGCGGTGAATATATAAAGTTTGGACCGAGTTGTAAAATGTTTTGAATGTTAGTTTACATGTAAGTGTTTTCTTCTTGGTTCTGTTTCAATTCACAGATTTGAGATCTCATGTTGTTAAGAAAACTGCTTTGAAATAAGGTGCAGCTTTGTTATAAAATACTTTATCTAGATCCAAATTTGATCACATGTTTTTGGGTAAAATCAAGGCAGAAATCACGCATTGTTTTTATTCCTATAGGATATTTGAAAATTAGGTTAATCTGATGTGAATAAGTGTGGCAAAAAAACATTTAGCGGTCCGATTGAAAACTTATATTCAAATACTATCAACTGTGAAATACTAGACCTTTTATAAAAAAAAAAAATATCAGGTTTAAACAGCTCATTGGCTTTCACTTCGTTGGGTGCGCCTTCAACCCTATATGCGCTCTTATGTTTCAGAATTTACGAAAACATTTATTATCGAAATGGAACTCTGTATCACAACTTTGGTGAACAACAAATATTTGCACAGTGGTATATTCTCGATCCTGCTGCAGCAGCCGATTAAGATAGAAGTTTGATAAAATATACTTAAATTGCGATGCTTCACATTTGCAAGCGCATTTGAAATGCTGCATGAAGTTAAATAGGTAAGCATAAGAAATGCGCAAATGCATCAAATCTTAATGAAGTTGCTGTCTTTTGAGACTTGAGGGAAATTTATTAGTTTATTGCAGTTGGATAAATGTTCCTGATCCAATGGTTAATCCAGTACTTCTTCGCTACGGAGAACAAAGTTAGGGTAAAAGGTCGGTATTAGTTTACTAGAACCAGTATTTTGACATAGGAAACTCTACGTTGGAATGATTTTTTTTTTTTTATGCACAAGTGACTTGAAAATTACTGAAAAATAATTTCAGGTTCGGACCAAATATTCCCAATATTTATTTTAAAAAATAATATAAATAACCAGTAAAGTTGATTACATAAATGAAATTCTTCCTGTCGGACGGCAGGATTTTCTTCAAGTCAATAAATAAATAAAAACTCCGTCGTATCTTTGTAGCTATGATGTTTTGTCGATCTATTTTTCCATCTGCTATTATCCTTATTTTAAGTTTGTGCGCCAGTCGTACAAATGATAACTTCATCATAGAGCCTCATTCTCCGCTTAAATGGAGTATATCGGAGTTTTGGTCATCACAAGTTGCTTAACTATTGATCATGTTACTCTGATACTTCAAGTCTTAGGAAGAAATTTTCCACTAAAAAAGTATTTGGGATAGGCCATCTGAACTGAATAATTGATGCTCTTTGGAGTCCGGCACTTTAGCCGATGATCAAGGGCAGCATAAAAGGGCTGAGTATATTCCCCTGCTATATACCAACTTCGATAGGGAACTTTTCTGTGCAACCCGCGGTGCGTTTTTGCTCTTGTGCCCAACTCCTGTGCATAATCAACTGTATCTAGAGTTCCTAGAGCTCCATCTGAATGCTCTTTTAAAACCAATTGTATGTTGCTCCTTCATTGGTTTGGATTTGTGATCAGGTTATCAGTTAGCTGAACTAAATGATCATGGTGCGTGATGTCATCTTAATAGAACAATACTTATCACAGATTCGAGAATGCAAATTTTGTCCCTTGGCATTTGATTACCTCTCAGATGAGAATCATGAGCCATCTGTAATCGGTGTCTAACATCTTTCTCGAAAACTCAGGGCATATTTGGTTTATCTAATCACTTTTGCGTTTTATGAGCAGCTTCCAAACTATTCCGATGGGTTTCTCTTTACCAAAAATGTGACTTTCGAAAAGAATAGCTTATGTGTCAGGTCAGCTCTCAAACTAAGCATGTACGAGTATATTTGAAATCATTTGAAATCTTTGATAAATTTTTCCAAAACCCGCATTTGACCGCGAATGTAGATAGTTCTACTTATACTTTTTTTTATCAATTTGACGTTGTTCTTAGCTACACGGCATTTGCACGTCCACTACCTGGAAGATTTCAGATGTTTGCGACGGAAGTTAAACTTTATTGCTATATGCCGCCTATTTCTCTTTTTATCGGAAGATCCAGCTAACATTACAAGCGATTCGCGATTTTTTGATTCCCTGAATCAGTAACAATCGCTCCAAGAGACAAGATAGAAAGCCGGTTAACAGCTGACAGCTGACTTGGTAGAGCGCTTGCCCTTCAATTGGTTCAATTCCTAGATTGGTCTAGTTTTTCGAATCTGGTACAGTCACCATTGGCCATTGGGATAAAGTTAATGGCACTATCACTGGATTGGTCGACCAGCGATAGTAGTCTGACTAAATGGGGTGGCGCTTGTAGTGGTTGTTGTGTCGGCTTAATTCCTAGTTCGTGTTAACAAAATAGTTTGTATAGATTGTGTGTAGATGGCTCTGCTGAGTTGTTTAGCTGAATCTTCCAAACCTTCAAAGTACACATATAACTAATGTCGAATAAAATCCTGCATGTAAGGCGAAAGCTAATAGGTCGATATAAAAATCCTCCGTCTGGTTTCGGGCTCCACCCATGGAAATGAGTTGAAACCAAAAAAACATCTCAGTTATTCAAACCCCTACATAATCTTTCATTCTTCTCATTATTCTTCCGCTTGCTTCGTGCTACACGCATTATAAGAGTATTCATATCCTCTTGAAGAGCGAGCCAATTATAAAACAAAAACAATCACTTTGTTAGAACAGACTCCTTTGAACTCCTTTTTTTAGAGGATGAGTCAAATCACTCATATTTGCTGATAACCCAGATACAGTTGATGAGAAGTCGAAATTCGGCCAGCTAAAATGAAAAAAAAAAAAATCTAAAATAAAAAAATAAACGTTACAGATTTAAGATTTCAGGATAAAAACCAAAAACAGAAGAAAAATTGTCTCAATGTCAGTAAGAATTATTTAAATATCTTACATAATTTTTGTTTTCATTTCCTTCATTTTAATTGAGAGCTTAAGTGAAACAAATAATTCGCTGCTTAAATCAAATAATCCGTTTAAGCATTTCTCCCTATTATACAGAAACAAATGTAAGTATACTTCATGTGCAAAGAGTATCGTGCCAATTATAACGTGTTAATGGCTTCTTCAAATTCATTTAAATCTGATGAAGGAAACGTAATTTATGAAAATGGTAGCAGTCACGCGCCAGAGTCAGGAGCCACTCTATGAATTTAATTGAAATTTATTTCTTAAACTTCCTTTTTCTTTATGGAATTTTTGAATTGTTATAAATCGGCATGAAATGTTTAAAAGGATTTTTGTGTTTCTGAACTTACTGAAGATGGTAACATATTTGTTCGATTTTTGTAAATGCAGCCAAGCGAAGTTGTAATTTATAGAAAAAGTTTCATTTTTCGAAAAATATTTTCGAACAGATAGTGTCATGAACTGAACGCTTTTCATAGTATGTACCCACAAGAATCATTCAATTAAAGTTTGATAAATGTTCCAATGAAAACAAATGGCAACGCTTGACAGAGAGCGGTCAGAGACATCGGTTTTATCCGGCCAACGAAACAAAACATATCGGGTGAATTCAGAAACGTCAGAAAAATGAGCATCGATG
Source organism: Orthonevra nobilis (assembly GCA_963555765.1). NCBI lineage: Eukaryota > Metazoa > Arthropoda > Insecta > Diptera > Syrphidae > Orthonevra > Orthonevra nobilis. The sequence goes on from CAUVXE010000349.1 coordinate 5,177, forward strand.
CCGCATCATTGGAAATTAACGAGCGAATTTATTTTTATTGAAGGTCAGTGCGGATGAAATAAAAGTTTATTGGGCGTTGTTTACAAGCCTCCGTACATATATAATACGACGTGTGTCACAAATATTATTAAAAAAATTGCACATAAATACAATCATGTTATAGTTTGTGGTGACTTAAATGTTAATCTTTTAGACAGAGCCAGGTAAAGGATTTTGTTGACAAAATAGACTCACTCACAGTTCATGCCCAACAAATTTTACCGGATCAACCTCAACACTCTTAGGCTTATTTCTTGTGGATGGATCACGTTCTCTTTTATAATCATTTGGGAGATGGTCAAGATTTAGGTCGCCTGCTTCCAATGAAGTGTTCAAGAGCATAAGAAATGTAGTCAATCTTGAAATAAAAAAATCTAACAAGAGATATTTCGCATCGAAGTTCAAACAAAATCTTTCTTCGGAAAAAACATGGCACAAAATTAAGGAGATGGGCATAGGCAAGCAAAAATCGAATGACACAAGGGAATGTAATCTTAATTACCTTAAAAACGCATTCGCCGCAGCGTCACTTATGCCTCAAACAAATGCCATTGACATCATGGAATGAAAAAACAAGCGCAGACCCGTAATGCCTTCTCGTTTAAGAGAGTTGAGCAAATCGACATCGTTAAACCTGTTTTTGCAATAAAATCCGAAGTAATGGGGCTTGGCGAAATTCACTTAAATTTTCAAAAACCATTCCTCCATCTATACTGCCCTATATAACTCATCCAGTCAGGATTTAGACCCCATCATAGTTGTACGACTGCAATACTAAGCTTGGTGTAGGATTTACGTTCTGACATCGATCAGGGAAACATAACATCTTTGGTATTATTGAATTTTTCGAAGGTCTTTGACACAGTTCCGCCTGGAAAGCTTCTGAATAAGTTAAAAAAGTTCTTTAAATTCGATTTTACTGCATTAAAACTAGTCGAAAGTTATTTGAAAGGAAGAAGTCAAGACGTTGCTCTTGGCGGAGATATGTCAGACTTTCTGACTGCCAATGCAGGAGTACCGCAAGGATCTATATTCGGTCCTTTGTTGTTCACCATGTTTAACAACGACTTACCTTCCGTTCTTAAGCAGTGCAAAATTCAAATGTATGCAGATGAGATGATGTTCATCTCATAAACGGGGCGACAGCCCGTTTTAACAGATCTATCGCTTGTTGCGCAGTGCTCAAAGCAAAATGATCTTAAACTGAACTCGAAAAAAATCCAGGCCTTCCAGTCAATACCAAAATGGTGTTAATTAAATCACTTCTGATACCCATTTTACTCTACGCACAACACGTGTTTTGTAACCTGGATAGTACGTGCATTGGACAATTTGAAGTTGCATTCAACAATACTGTGTGGTTTGCTTACATTCTGCGCTGGTATGATCACGTCTCAGAATACACAAACTCAGTGCTTAAAATGCCTTTCACGAAGTATTAAGATTTAAAAACCCTCATGTATTTCTTTGATCTTAAATTACTGAATCAAATGAGAGACCCCAATAACTTTTCCAAACACTGAAAACATGCAACTCAAATTGTACCAAGGCTCTCGTTTTACTAAAATTCAAATATGAAATAACTCGAAAACAATTTTTCGACTACCATTAGGTAGTGGAATTCACTTCCACATTTAAGGCGTAAACTAAACATTTTAAGAAAATGTACACTAAAACTTAAATTAAATTTAAATTTAAAATTAAATTAAAATCAAAACATAAATATTAATCTCAATATATTAAACTTTAATTTTCAATTATTTTATTCTATTTTATTATTTTATTACTACATTATTTTTTCTTGTTCCTTTTCACATTTTTCCCTCTTTGTGCTTAACTTAAATTTTCATGTATTTGATAACAATTTTTTATATACAATAAATGTTATATATAACTGTAACATTAGATTATAATGATGATGAAAATAAATTACAAAATTTGAAATGCCGATGCGCAAAAAAGCTGATGCTGATGTCATCCTACAATTTTTCAGTTGACGTTTCGGAACGCATTGCACATGGACATTCTGAAAATTTTTCTCATAAAAGTTTTAATTAATTAAAATAACCGTAAAGTCGATAATTTTGTTTGGAAAATATATGATTTAAAAAGAAGGCGCTCTTAAAGGAGACTTTGTCCTTGGAGTGTCATATATCAGGTGTTTACATTTTTTTTTAAGGAAACGAGTAAAGCTTTTTGAGTGCGGTTTTTTTCTTGCTTTTGTTTATGATAAGCAGAAAGTTAATTTTTTTTTGAGTTTTCTCAAACGAAACACAAAATGGCGGCCCTTGCAGCTCTGCGAAAACAGGTCCTCAAATCGCGGGAGGTAAACGGCTGATATCACTGCCCCCTCTATGTTGATCTGAAACACATATTCAAAGCATCAAAGTTTCAATCTGTGACTCTTTGGTCGTGGAAAGATGGACGGGCTTTTCGTTAAGTACAAATTTCGGAAAATGGAGGCAGTTATAATAAAAAATCGAAGTTTCGCGTTTTTTCGCATAAAAAGATATATAAAAAATTGGTTTGGGTGCGAGTAGGCCTGCCCATACCATGAACTTCCCATCTCAAGATACAAAAGAAAAAGGTGCTATTTTATTTGCCTACACCATGAAATTCAATTCGGATTATGAAAACATCATTCATTCCCTAATCAAATGCATTGCAAACAAAAAGATAAGATACTTATAGTTTTAGCTGCCTTTGAGGAATGCCATATACTCGTTTAAGTTTTCGTATTTTTTGATTTTTTTAAGACACGAATTGCGTATTTAACATTGATATACTATATTAACATATTTCAATTTGGAAATCCATTTTTTTCTGACTGAGTTACATTTCTACTAAAAGAAAATTAGATTTTTAGTTTGACTGCAGAAATAACTTAATATAACTTAAAATAATTTTTACCGTTTTTTTTTCAATGATAGTTGGTTGGACTTTTATTGTCATTAATCATTTAATTACTAACTTGAGGTGGCGTTACAGTCCGCGTGGTATTGGTATTTTATCCTTTTGGCTAAGTCGATGTCGCTGTACAACTCCTAGCATACAGTTCGTTGTTGAATCTTCTCCTGCACTCACAGTCAATGCAGATGGGACAAAAGATTACACTTTTCTCTCGGAATAACCTAAGGGGCCTTCATCCGCTTTTGAAAGTGTACATGCTCCTGCACCATAAAGTAGGAGGGTAGGCTTAGCTTTCTTAACCAGTGGTAGTCTTCATTTGATCTCAGCGCTGGTGTTATTATCTGTTTTTACAGCGGAGCCAAGATAGACAAAGCCCTAACTACCTCAAAGTTATAGCTTTCTATGGTAACGTTCTGAACCAGACGTCGGATTTGGTTTTTCTTGATGGCAGCATATGCTTCTCTTTGCCACCTTTTGTTGACAAGTTTCTCTTCCACTATTGTCCCAAGCATGATGTTGAAGAAATCGCATGACAGTGCATCACTTTGTCTAAAACGTTGTTTGACATTAAGTGGGTCGGTGACGTCTTTGCTGACCTCAATTTGGGCAGGATGGCGGCGACCTCCATCGCCACCCTGCACAAAACTACGAGCTTGGCAGGGATGCCAAATCTAGACATGTCTTTATAAATCTCGTCTCTGTGGACGAAACAGGCAGCAAAATCAACCTTGAAATTGATGAAAAGGTGGTGCGTATTGACTTGGCGCTCCTGGGGTTTTTTCCAATATCTGCCGTTATGTTAATATTTGGTTTATGGTGGACTTTTCTGGTCGAAAACCACATTAATACGGACCTATCAGGATGTTGACGAACTGCTTCAGACGTTCACATCATATGGCGGAAAAGATGTTAAAGGCAATTTTGAGGAGCTTGATACCTCTATTATTGGCTTCCTTCCTTCAGGATTGGGCAACCAATACTGAGATTCCATTCATCTCGCATGCTTTCTTCTGACCACGTGTTGAAGATGAGTTGGTGCAGACTCCCACCTACGTCATCGCCGCCGCTTTTAGAAGTTCTATATTGCTATCTGTACTTCGTCTAGGTCAGGTAGATGACATTGTTGGTTCTTCCATGTCCTCAGCATTGATTACAATTCTACTATGATATTTCTATTTCGAATTTTGCGGGCTTCGGTTTGGGGTGTGTAACCTTGAGATAATTGTTTTTGCTGGCTGGCTGTCCATGGCTTGCATTAAACGACTCAATGAAAGCATTTTGACTGTAATATAGGACCAACGACCCTAAATCTTAGCCAGTCATCCTTCTAAGAGTATCCAACTCAACGTGAAGATAAGATATTTTGAATTTAGAGTTGCGAAAATCGATTTCATAACAACAACTTTAACATTGGAAGTTGAATTTGTATTTGCTTTTTGCAGTTGTTTTTCAACTTCTTCAATAAAGTGTTATTGATCAGACAGCCAGAATTATCAAATATTATATAGCTTAGTTTCAAAAGTATTACATTTTGTAAGAACTTTGTTTATAGGGATTCATATTTTAAAAGTTTGAGGACCAACTGCTTATCTCAACTTCATGTATTTTTGGCATTATTTTTAATCAATCAAATTTGCTTTTCTTTGGAAGATATTAACCACTACTCGGAATATTAAGGCGTGATTAACTTTATGACCTTTTTGAAAGGGTTCAAAAGTACATAGTTTTAATCCAGAGATTTCCACTACCTCTTCCTTCCGAGCTGGTAGCTGCTCAGCGAAGGATCTTTTTTTGTCTGGTAAATATATGGCTTAAAGAGGATCACATTCAGTCCAGTTTGCTTTGCAGATTTTGATAGAATTTTCCACGCCGATTCCGAGAGATTTTTTTATCTCTGGAAAGACCTCTAGGATTGGGTTCATGATAAGAAACCACAATAGTGGAAAACAAACTAAATAGGATTTTATGGTCTTCCTTGCAATATACGATAAATGCAGTTTTATCCATGTGTTTTAACTTTGTCATTTAGGTTTTTCTCGATGCTTTTGCTTTAAATTCAATTGCCTCATGTAATTTGCGCCATGAGCTTATTTTTGCTAAAATATTATAACTATAAAAAAGCGTCAAGCTACAGCCGAGCAGGTTTTGAACAAAAAAACTGGTGGCTCCATAAATTTCTAAGGATGTTTTCATGTGTCAGTGTGGCAGACGTCACTCTGAGTCTTGAAAAATGGGAAAGACTTACAAGATTCACATTTCTGAAACAATTTTCAAAGAACTTCCGTCGAAATTTGGATCAGGAAATAGAGAAAGGTGCACATCAATGTATGAAATTGCCTCAACTAAATACTGTTTTAGTCTTTTTGGTAGTCTCTAAAAATAGTAACTTACTAAGTTTAGTCAATTGACTAAATTAACATAATATTGATGAAACTTTTGGCATCAAAATTGAACAAAAAAAAATTTTTATATTAATATGTCCGGAAACTTATGAACGGCAGTGTATATATTTATGCATATTTTTTTATCTGATAAGGTAGCTGTAAACTATAAATCTAATCAATTTTGAACTTTTTTTATTGGAAAACTAAATTGATTTTAATTGAAGAAGTCAAATTGTCCCTTTTTTTGACATTTTTTTCGTCATAAAAGTCAAACCACCCGGTGATATTTAACCAAAAGCTTTTCAGGTGATCTTTATGCACACACGCTTCGAACGAAACTAATTTGGCTTCGATAGCTTGATTTGTTCTCGAGTTAGGCTGTACGAAAGAATCCGCACAAACGTACGTACACACACACACACAGACATCTTTCTAAAAATGATGGAATCCGACTACTGGGACCGCCAAACGTGGAGAAATGTAAAAATTTTGAATCTCGAAAATCGGACCGATTACAAGAACTTCCTGATGGGAAGTTAAAAATGCAAAAATGTATCTATCGAAAAAAAAACGGTCAGGAGAATGTCAGCCAATTTTGAAAACATGTTTTCGAGAAAAACGCATTTAAAATGTTGTAATGTGTTTACACAAATGTGTTTATTATTACCGCTTATCGGCAATGCCTGATCCATAGAGGCATCCCACCTCTTCTTGAAGATGCTCATGTTGAGCCGCTAATACCCCCCATTAATTGTCCCGTGAATGGTCAGAGCGCGCTGACCGTGTCATTATCAAACGCCTTTAAAATATCGTTAACGTTCGAAAACCGGGAAACGCTTCGGCAAATTCATTTCCACTTACATGTAGATTAAGAATACGTAATAAAAAAAAATTGATTTTATGAAAATTTCAAGGACAACGTCCCTTAAAGAAGATATTTGTTGAAGAAAATAGCACGAAAACGAGATATTCCAAAATTATTATTGTTCATTAATACAAAATTATCCGAGCGACATATTTCAAAGCCAATTTCGTTGTATCTAGCCATCAAATTTCAAATTTCGAAATTTCGAGCGAATCGCTTCCATTTTGGACAACTGATTACTTCAAACGGATCAGCTACTCCTTGGAGAAATGCCTTCACATAACTTTATGGAAACATTTTGGAAGATTTCGCATACCCAATTTCAAAATATTTAATGGTTCCGTACAAGGACAATAGATATTTAACCAGTGAGAAGCGAAAAGTCTCCATTCTCCACAATCTCGTCAACAATAGAAAAAAGGCTTCTTTTATATTAGCTCAAATTGAAATTCAGCTTTTTATCCAGTAAAACGAATCTTTATCATTAAGTTGAAATTAATAACTCTCAAGAAGGAATAGAAAAAACGCTTTTTATCGCTTAACGAATTTAAGAATTCATTTAATTATTTAATAAACAAGTATTAAAAACAAAAGATATACTTTTAAAAAACTTATAAAAAAACATTTCATTAAACTTAAAACAAAACACATAAACTTCATATCAGCTTGTCCTTGCTAGGAGTCGCTGACACATCCTTTAAATCGCGATTTCCTTAATACAGTCCCTTTCGGTTTCAAGTTTCTGACGATTTATTTCCATCATATCTTTATGCCTTTCATCGTCCTTCTTCGCCTCCACTTTCAAGAAATCAAGAGTTGCATGTTCGTCTTTATGACGACGCTTGGCAGGCCTTCTTCTAGCTTGGTCGATTTCAATCGTAGCCTCTCCATCAATAATACCTTCAACTTCTTCAACTGTTGTGCTTGAGTCGGCCAAATTGAGTGAAGATTCTAAATTTTCCAGAGGTGGTTCAATTGAATGTTTCATGCCATAAACTTCATCCAATTGGACGCAATGCTCCCAAGCACTTGCTTCCCGCCCAGTACTTTGGATCCTCTTTTTGATGCGCTTATATGTTATCATCGGGTTTAAAAATTTTCGGTGAACTTGGACTTTCGAAAATTTAAGATCTTGTTATTTGTCCTTGATTTCTGAAAGGACTCTTCCCCACATGAACGATGTGGATTTTCTACTTGATGAAAATTCTCGCTTATATTTAAACCTTGTGCCTATCAAAAGTTTTATTTTTGCACTGTTGAAATTTTCCCTGAACTGAATATTATATATATGTATATGTATATATATATATTTTATAAATTAAAAAACGAAATTTACCTTTTCTTTTTCATCCACCATCATCGCGAACATCGTACGCACGTGCAATATTCCTTGATGCCTTCTTCTTTGACGTTTGCGCATCAGTTTACACATGTTTGCAAAAATGAATGTGATACCTTTCCAGTGACGCCAAAAGTTTGCTTTAATGAACATCACTTATGCAGTGATGCGTTTTCGAATTCACCCATAATTTGACGATGAGATCAGGCGCCACGTGCAAGATGCTCGCTTGCTCTACAAGCAACGAAGCAAGACAAGCGCAACCGCTTGCATAGAGAGGTATCCGTACCTTAATATGAAAGCAGATCGTAAATTCAACCACCACATAAAATAAATTTTGAGGGTAATCCAGTCTACAGGGAACTGTAGATAAATTTGAGTAGTAAATATATCAAGAAGAGAACCCATATCTGGTGGACGAAATAGTTCCCTCACCCATCCTTAGGAGAAGTCGGCGTTGCTATAAAAAAAACCGAAAAAATACAGGCCGCGGGTTCAGACACTCTGCCGTCTGAACTTTTCATATCATGTGCCAGATCATCTCCCAAGTTTGGGAGGATGAAAGCATGCCCTGGAATATAAGCAATATCTACCCAATTTACAAAAAAAGTCGATCCTTGCAACAACTACCGCGACATAGCCCTACTCAATGTCATCTACAATTGTCTATCCAGCGTGCTGTGTGAACGTCTAAAGCCTTTTGCTGCACACAAACTGCACAATACCAGTGTGTCTTCCGGCTCGGCAAATCAATGATAAATCAAATTTTCAGAGTACCTCAAATCCTGAAAAAGACCAATTAGATTCAAGTTGATACCCAACGTCTATTTATCGACTTCAAAGCCATCAATGTAAGCAGTAAAGATAGCTCCAATCTCTAAAACGCGATGGTTGATTTCAGTCCCCGGGTAAACTGATTGAGTCGTGTGATGCAGCGCTGGTTTTAAATACGGTACACCTCCGAGCTATTACGAACATGAACCGGATTTCGGCAAGGAGATCCAATGTCATGTGACTTCTTCAAACTTATCCTGGAACAGATAGAACGACGGTGTCCGCATCATCGCTCGTTCCCAGTGTGCTGTAGTGGAAGCACTCCCGTCGACTGAAGAACAGGCGAAACGCGTTGGTCTAAGAATCAATCAGGACAAGACAAAATATTAAATGTAAAAAAAAAATGGAACATCATCTCGGCCGAATGTAACGATAAACAGCTATAATTTCGAGTTAACAGAGGAGTTCAACTCCTCGGAACTAGTTTATCGTCGACAAACGACAACATAGTGGAGATCCTTCGGATATTGAACCCTGGCAACTGCAGTAGCTTCGGTTTGTCAAAACAAGTAGGATCTAAGCTTCTAATACGAAGGATAAAAATACTGCTCTACAAAGCATTGATTTTACTCAATGGAGCCGAATGTTGGAAGATAACAAAGGAGCTGAGCAAGTATTGGGATCCTTCGGAAGAAATCTTATTCGTCGGATATTGGTCCCATTTCCGAGGAGGGTAAATGGAGAATAAGGCATACCCGCGAGCACTACGAGACGTGGATATATCCGGAAGGCAAATCGTCGTATTTGGAGGGCAGCGTTTTTCAGGCTTTGAGCATTCCAAGATCGCTGGCCTCATAATTAAGTTGTACAAAGAGAGATTCAGAATGGGACAATAAAATTGAGTTGAATTGAAGGGCTTAAACCACCGATCCTTTAAGGTCAATTACTGATGCATTCAAATTTAAGTATTCAATCATAGAATTGTAGTTATTGTCTGAAATCAATTCAATTCACTTAACACGAGCCTTTCGTAGCTGTATCAGGAAACCCGATGACCAACTTAGAATATAATGTTTACAAAAAAGCCTCATAGCTTTTGGTTGTCACCAAATAAATAATAAAAAACATTTATTTACCCCACGAAACCCTGCTCTATATTCTACTGCTTGAAGTGTAGGGTGCACTTTTCTGAGTAATACTTATTGAGAGTACTTAAAATCAATCCGAAAAGTATCTATTTTAACGAAGGAACTGCATAATTAGTTATCTTCTCTGGGGGATCTGGCAAAGCAATCCACAGAGCATTTAAGTAAAGCCACCCAACAGCCCAAGGGAAGCATAAAACTACTTTACTCAAGTTTGGTTCATTGTTAGCGTAACATTTCCCCCAGACGTATTCCAACACAGCAATTTGCATTAATCATTACGCCCTAAGTAGCGACCGCCATTGCCTTCTAGTCCCATCCCTCATTAGTAATAGGATAAGCGAGCATTTATCAGATTTCACTAAAGAGTTCTTCAACAAGCCAGCAAACAAACTCGATTCCGACTATCGTCGTCGTCGTCTGCATGCGACCGCTCGCAGCCTTCGTTTGTTCCCTAATGAGCCACTAGGAAAACAAGAAACTTTTAAATCAAATTAAAAACTTTTACATCAAGAGCCATTTTATTGAATACGATAAATTCTCCCTAAGCCCAGCTGGACATTTGTGATCCTTGAAATCGTGGCAACGAGAAGAGTTTTCGCTATCCGATGGCACTTTAGTGTGTCTTCCCGTCTTGGTAATTATACCAAATGTCACACCATGGAACAAGGCAAGTCAACATTTAAACGCTTGCACAATTTATAAGAGCCTAAACGTACATGGTCATTTGGTCGTTGAGGAGCTAGAAAAAAAAAACTTTTATTCCCACGACGATGTTTCGTTTCGTTCAAAGGTTGACGTCAGCGTCCATGAAAGTCTGGAACTTGGTTCCCATAACAGAACAAAATAAACAATTTTTGTTAATATCCTTGTTCGAGGACGAAAGTTGGTTATTTTGCATAAATTACTCTCAATCGATTGCCGTTGAGGGAAGATTCATCGCACAAGTGATAGGGTAATATTTTGCTTAAGCTGTTTACGTCTGGAGCCACAGAGTCGCCCTATAATCATAAACCTATTTCAGATGCTTCTATAGTTTCAGATGTTTAAACTTCCGTACCACACCGCATTGGATATATTTTGATGGAAAAGATAAACAAATGTTTTGGGAATAAGTTTTTCATATACTTACTTTCTCAATAAAAGAGTTACCGAATCGGAAGGCTATAATGTTGGTGGATTTTCTGTGTTCTAGGACCATATATACGCCTCTTACTTATAATGGGCAATGTGGACGGTTGTTCCATTTGCGTTTCATGCGTGCGTTCGTGCGTGCTATTTTGGTAAATTAAACTCGAATTCCTGAACTTAATATCGTTTCCCCATCGATCGGTCTATCTGTGTGCTTAATTTCACAGCCCATAGAATCGAACCTTTCGTTTTGTTTTCTTTTTTGATTTGGTGAAGTACATTTCGCACAATTCTACACAAAATTGTAATTTCCTCATTTAAAAAGATTGAGGTAGATTCTATGAGCAAATTGTCGGACGAAGGTGCGGTAGTATTCTGAAAATTAAATCCATGCCTTGGGAACATTAGTGAACAAACCTTAAAATTCTACTTCTTCGTTTTGCTTTGGAAAATTCTTGATGCCTATTTTTTGACAAAAAGGAAGATATCGGGAAATGCGAGCCTTGAAATAATGTTTCTGGAGATGGGACTAGTTGACGTTTTTTAAGTTGTTCGCAATTGCCTGATGTTTTTTTTTATAATTTGCTCGTTTTCAAGGGATCATGATCAATTCAAGTAGGTATATGGTTGGAGTCCGAAGAGGAAAGAAAAGTTTTGTTCCTTCCACAAGTGTTGTTGTGGAAAAATAAAATTTTAAAGGTTGTGCAACTGACAAAAATAAAAAAATATGTCTTGTCTTTAAGGAAGATTTTATGCAAGTGTCAGAGTTATTTTGGACCTCTGATCACGAAAATGCCACTATTGAACGTCATAAAAAGGGTGAGTTTTTAGCTATTATCTTTTTGGCAAAACTGGTTTAAACAGCTGACGCACGTTTCGTGTTTTGTTTGACTGTCAAACATCTTCAGTTTGGTCTATAATTTAACCATGAATCGTCTTACAATCGAACAACGCTTGCAAATTATTGAATTTTATTATCAAAATGCGTGCTCTGTAAAGAAAGTTCATCGCGCGCTTCTTCCATTTTATGGTCAATTTAATCGACCCACTGAAGCGGCTATTCGGGCTATTGTGACTAAATTTCGCACCAAATTTACATTGTTGGACATTAAACCACCAACAAGCTTACGTAGAGTGCGAACTGAAGAACATATCGCCAGTGTTAATGATGACCATCAATAATCGATTCGTCGCCGTTCGCAGCAATTGGAAAATTTTGCGGAAGGATTTAGGTGTGATGCCGTTCAAAATGCAGCTGGTGCAAGAATTGAAGCCGAACGACCTACCGCAACGTAAAATTTTTGCTGAATGGGTTCTTGGAAAGTTGGCCGAAGATCCACTTTTTTACCGAAAAATTGTGTTCAGCGACGAAGCTCATTTTTGGCTCAATGGGTACGTAAATAAGCAGAATTGTCGATTTTAGAGTTAATATCCGCCAGAAGCATTGCAAGAGCTACCAATGCATCCAGAAAAAGTCACAGTTTGGTGCGGTTTATGGGCTGGTGGCATCATTGGACCGAACTTCTTCAAAGATGATGCGAATCGAAACGTAACTGTGAATGGTGAGCCCTTTTTTGAGATTATGTCCAACTTTTGTTTGCCCAAAATGCAAGAGCTTGACTTGCATGACATGTGGTTTCAACAAGACGGTGCCACATGCCACACAGCACGCGCAACAATGGACTTATTGAGAGGCGAGTTCGGTTATGTTAAAGCTCATGTCTATACAGACAAGCCCGCTTCAATTGACGCATTGGAAGACAACATTGAAGCATTTATTCGTGAGATACCGGCCGAAATGTTGGAAAGAGTATGCCAAAATTGGACTAAGCGGATGGCTCATTTGAGGCGCAGTCAAGGTCAACATTTGCATGAAATAATCTACAAACATTAAATTACATGGACCGTACTAGTGATTCAAATAAAGATTTCATGCATTTTTCTGAATTTTATGTGTTTTTTTTTTTTGAAAAATTTTCCTATAGCTGTTAAAAAATCACCCTTTACCTAGGTCAATCATCTTTGGTTCACATATTTTTCTCTCTCTCCTTATTGATGCAACATACGTTGTTTAGAAATTTTATTTCCCCATTTTAAGATGGGATTTGTTAAATTTATTACTAACCCATTTATGCATAAAGTTTATTAACACCTTTTTCATTATGATCACTATAATATACAATATTATCATTCAAAGTGTCTTTGACAATTAAATGACATAAAATATTTAGTTTATGTGAAAGTTCAGATTTTATAGCCCGTCCGATAAATCGGACGTTATGCATGGCGGACACAATTGATGTTAAAAAAAGCGGGTTGCTGATGTCATTGCAAGATTTTCAAATTAAGTGAATCCTGTGACAACATTGTTATCATACTACCGGCATACGAAGACATCATCAACTAGGCGGTAACCGTAATGACCTCGCGCCTCCTTCTCGGTGCGATTAGGTCTCAAGGTCCCTGTAGCATAATAGCCAAGCTCCTTTTATATATACATCCGGTACTTGCACATATTGCACAGTTTTTGAAATCAAATCTTATTGGCTTTCCACGGATAAACTGTTTGGCATAGTGTTTTCCGGAATACGGGATCATAGCTTCATCTATGCTATCGTGCTCATCCATTCCGTAGTGTTTTTGGAATGATTCACCTAGGCTTTCAATAATAGGACGTTATTAATGCAATCTGTGTATAGATTCGCCAAGCTCGCTGTTGTCGTTCAAATGCACTAGTTGCAGAATCGATTCTTTGGAAATTTGACGTAGCCTGCTATTGTCAGGTTCCTAAAATAACGTAGATCTCGTCCACCGTTGGATTGCACTCATAGATGCTTTAGGATGAATTTTAAGGTTTGCTGACATAATCGAAATGTCAAACACATTTTGTTATTTGATAGTTGGTACTTCAACTGTCAATCAATAAAAAAAATGCATCGCTAGCTCACAAAAAGTTATGTGCTGTTTATGGTGACAAAGCTTCAGAAGAACGGCGGTGTCAAAATTATTTTACCAAATTTCGTTCTGGTGATTTTTCACTTAAAGATGAAAAACGCTCTGGTCGTCAAATATTACCTGGTTCAGTTTTTTGCTGATAAAAACGAGAAGTTTTATGAACGTGAAATTATGATGTTGTCTGAAATATGACAAAAGGTCATAATAAAGTTATTTCGTTCCGTGAAAAAATCGTCTTTTATTTTCTAAAAAAATCCGCAATGACTTGGTTGCCAATCTGATATTTAACAAAGCGTACCTGTTAACGATATTGAGTACAAATAAAAGGAACCCTCTTTTTCCAATTGTAGATTTTTTCTTTTTAGCTGAGGCTGCAAACCTTGAAGAATTGTTATGGGAAATGAAAGTCGAAAGGGGCTGCTCGACTTCACTGCCGCTACTTGATAGAGCATAAGCACTGGACGATCGTTGCGTATTTGAACCAAGGTCTGTAGCCGTTGATGGAGTAAAAAAGTTGCTATCACCTTGAAAACGTCGCAATTCACAACTAGTTTGCAGCAGTCTTCGTCCTTAGTGATTTACGATCCCACCATATTCCTCATTGGACTTGTCACTGCCTTCTTCAGTGACCTGATCGGCGTTCTCAAAGGGGGGCTCAACGAAAATTATATTTTCTGTGTAATAATCATACTCCTCACACTCCAAGGCAGGTAATATTTCATGAACTTGCAACCTTTAACAATTCTACAAAACACCACATGCAGTACCCGCCGTGCATAGCGTGCAATATATCGGGCAGTACAAAATTCGCAAGCATAGCATTCAAAATAACAGTGGCTACTAAAAATTAAATTGAAATTAAATAGTCTAATAGTTTAGCAATCGCCGCGAATAATTTTGACCGCGTGCCGCCATTTTTCTAATTGAGAGCTGACGCGCACGGGCTTTAATACATAAGTTATAATAACAGTGTTGCCACGTTTGAATATATATTCAACAACTGTTTTAAAGGGATAAACCTGAGTAAAATATATATAAGTCCTAAAATAACAATTCCACTAGCGTCCGATTTATCGAACGTTATGCACTAATGGATTAATACCACAGTTGGGAAATAATGATGACTTTATGAAACTGATTATGTTGATTATAACAATTGCAATTAATTAGTAATGGCGCATTCACCAATTACAATTACATTTACTTAAGATTAAGATTGTAATTGAAATAATTTTAAATAATTGAAAAGAGTTATTCGTTTTCAAAGTAATAGAAGAAAATAACAGGTTCCATTACTATCCTCCTAGGCAATAAACTTAGGCAATCCAGTAAAGAAATATACCTGAAAGTGCTTTAGTTCAAGTTTAGCTGATTTTAAGAACTGAGTATTTCATAGTTAGAATTATGGCCGAATTAATGCAAATATTTGCATATTTATAAAAACATACAAAATTCTTCTGAAAACTAAAAAAATAAGCAAATATCTCGACACTTGAATCGGACATAATAGTTTTTGAAACAAGTGTATATGAAAAAAAAATTGACTGAATTTTGTAAAATGAAAAAAAAGTTATCATTACAGCTTTGGGACCATTACATTTTAAACCAATTACTAGGATGTAATTGAGTTAAAAGTAATTGATTTTTTCAATTAAATTAATTGAAGTTTTTTAATTACAATTACAAGTAATTTAATTAGAATTAATTTCAATTACAATTACAGCACTTCGCGTGTGCGCATTTTATAGTTTTAACTAAATGTTTAATTTATTGAAGACCTTTAATAAAGGTTGGTGCATCTACATTAGTTGCAGCTTGCGTTTTTTGTCTATTTTTTGGCGCTTTAGCGGTCAAAATAAGGATTGGGGTAGTAAAAAAATTCACCGAAGCATAGGGAAGATTGGGGTAGTAAAAAAGTCACCGAAGCATAGGGAAGATGAATTTACTCAGCTTTTCCAGCAGCTACTTAATAAGCATCAGGTAGGAAGAGTGATAAGGCAAGAAGAAAACCCGCATCCACTCAATACAACAGAATTCAAGTCTAGACTCACCATCTTTTATTCGATTTCAAAGCCACATACCATAGCATTCATCGTCTTGAACTCTACCAGGCGATGGCCGTATTCAAGATCCCATAAATATTAATCCAACTGTGAAGCGTGACGCTGGAAAACACCAGGTGCCACACTATTCCAAACATGAACCGAATTTCGGCTATCAAGTGACTTCTTCGATCTCGTGCTGGAACAGGTAATGCGCAGGGCAGGTGTTAACAAATCTGTCCAGCTGCTGGGATGCGCAGATGAAATCGACTTCACCGGTCGCTCCCAGCGCTGCATCAATTGCTTTTCTGGCAATTGAAGAAGGGGCGAAATGAGTTGGCCTCGAACTAAACGAGGACAAAAGCATGTACATGTTGTCAACAAACAAAGAATCATTTGTCCACCGCATAGGACAAAACGTCAATATTCGTAGCAGTAATTTCTAGGTGTTCAAAGAGTTAACCTACTACGAAGCAAATACCAACTCCACGAATGACACCTTAGTGGAGATTCGGCGAGGACTCAACTTCGGCTACTACTTCGGTTTGGCGAAACAAATGGGTTAAAATCTTCTAAGAAGATCTTTGAAGAAGATCTTTGATCCTACCAGTTCTGCTGTATGGAGCCGAGGGCTGGACGATAAGCAGTAAGGCAGAAAAGTTTTGTCTCTCTTGTCTCTTGTCTCTTCGTCGCGTATTTGAGATGAGCGAATGGAATAGCTCGGCCACATCCAGCGAATGAACACTGATGCTCCAGCAAAGAGGATCTTCGAATCACGGCCTCCCGGTACGAGACGATAAGGGAAATCGAACCTCCAGAGCGCTTGGTCTAGATAACTAGGAGCAGTGTAACCGGGTTCGAAAAGAGTGGAAAGCTGCTATGTCGCAGGCAGAGACTCTTCATGAGTCAGGAATTAAAATGCTATCAGCTTAACAAGATGTTTTAAAAAATCCTCGACGGGTATGTTAGAATGAGAACAAGTTCGATTCAAACGTTATTTTGCAAGAAGTATTATATTTGTATGTTTGACATTTTTTACTTCACGTGCAATGCATTTTTCATTAGCAATACAACTTATAAATTTTCAATGCAAATTAATTCTTTAAATGGTTCCAACTAACACATGTCGTACGTATTTTGGCTTTTCAAACTTGAAACTATAAAATGAAACTCGTTAGTAAATTTCATTTGAATTGCCACACAGCTAATGCGTTTTTTATGCCATGCTTTTTCATTTCAATTGGGTTTTCGAGCGGAAACAAGTGGATTTAAGCAGCGGAACCTACAACCATCATAAGCAAGAGATGCTCGAAAGGATAACTTAAATAGATTGCAATAAGCGCATACTTTAGCTCGTCTGTTGGCTAAAGATTAAGTATCTTACTTGACATAGTAATGTTGAAGTAAAAGTCATAAACTCTACGATACGATGCGCTCTTCTGCGGACAAACCGAATGCACTTGTGTTCAGCGAAAATGTAGCAAAAACTGTTTAGTGGGAACGGGTGGGCAGTGAAGCGTGGATTTTCCTACTCAATGCAGAGGCTGTGTTTGTTGTTAAGCACCGAAATGTCCTTGCAGCATGAAAAATTGTGCCCGTCTGTCAAAGGAACTCTGCATTTCGGATGGATGGCTTTTGTCGTTGCCCTGAATAGATCCCCTTCATCATGCTAGAGCCAGCGTTACTAACGGCCGATGTTACAGATACGAGTTGAGTATACCACGTAGGTATTTAAGGAACTCTAGGGATATTCATCATTCACTGGTTGGGGCGGGAGCGCCGCCTCTTCTTCAATTCAAGTAATTGATTATCTCAACATGGGGGTTCGCCGACATTTTTCTTTTATTTTTATTTTTCTTTCCTTCGTCCTTTGTTCCCGGGTACGATTTCGTGTGTTCCTACGTTCATGTTGTTCTGACAATCCTTGTCGGAATGTTAACTGGGGAAATAAGAGTTTAACATCACGTAGTGAGCTTAATCGCCCCACAGCGCTAATATTGTTGTATTGAAGGGATGTTGAAATGCCAGAAAAGACTGTCGGTCGATGAGTGAGGGTTGTGGATTTTCATCTTTTGCTTAACTTGTGTGAATGTGGAGCTTCTGGTGGATTTAGGAGATTGGTATGCATCAACAGTACAAGCAACGGGAAGCAATTGACAACTTCAACACAAAAAGAAAGATGGAATAGAATTAAACGTACGTGTTGGCTGAAAATATCGGATTCACTTTGAGGCGGGCGTATCGATCCAGTAATTAAGTGAAAACAATTGAATTCCGGATGCGTGCCTTTCATTTCTTACAAACGACATTTTCAAATATTTACCAAGGGATTCATTTCAATGTGGGTTTATCGAAAATTGATTACCCATATAAAATATGAGAACATATTCCGTGCAGATGCGGAAGCTACTATAAAAGGAAACGGTTCATTACCACTACGTTGCAAGGAAAAGGGAATCTTTTATGGAGATTCATTGATGAAAATATGTAGGTTAATTTAATTAAAGTCTGTTTTAAATTCGCTCGTACAAAGTATCCATGAAATGAAAATCACAGATGACTATGATGGCTCATATAACACAGACAATGGGCTCGTTAGAGTTTAAAATAATCCGGTTTTGCTGATTAATAAATGATCATATTCGAGTGTGCGCCCAGAAAAACTCAACGTATCAAATATCATAGCAACTTAATATCCGACGCAGGAGGATGAGAAAAGCTGTGTGGCTAAAGATGGGGATTGCACCTCAACATCGTGAGTTGTTGAGCAATTGTCTGGTGGCAAATCATAAAAAATTTGGAAAGCCAGAACCTGGTCGACAAGTTAAGAATATAAGCTGATCTTCTTTTCCCTAGAGCTCCCCGTCCCATTTTAGAAAGACAAAAAGCAAAACTTCAACTTAAGACTCAAGGCAATCTCCAGCAACTGACTACCACCAGCCAGCTAGCAACATGCCACAACTGCAGCCCGCTAAAAACTGGCTACCTCAAGCCAGCTAGAAACCTGCCCCTACTGCAGCAAGCTAGCAATTGACTCCAGCCAGCTAGCAACTGGCAACCTCCAGCCAGTTACCAACCTATCCCTACTGCAGCAAGCTAGCAATTGACTCCAGCCAGATAGCAACTGGCTACCTCCAGCTAGAAAATAACCTGCCCCTACTGCAGTAAGCTAGCAATTGACTCCATCCAGCTAGAAACTGACTACTCCCAGCCAGCTAACAACTGAGTTCCTCCAGCCAGCTCACAATTGGCTACCTCCAGCCAGTTATCAACCTATCCCTACTGCAGTAAGCTAGCAATTGACTCCATCCAGCTAGAAACTGACTACTCCCAGCCAGCTAACAACTGAGTTCCTCCAGCCAGCTCACAATTGGCTACCTCCAGCCAGTTACCAACCTACCCCTACTGCAGCAAGCTAGCAATTGACTCCAACCAGCTAGCAATTGGCTACCTCCAGCTGGTAAATAACCTGCCCCTACTGCAGCCAGCTAGCAATTGACTCCAGCCAACCAACAACAGGCTACCTCCAGCCAGTTATTAACCCGCACCTACTGCAGCTAGTTATCAACCCGCCCCTACTGCAGCCAGCTAGCAACTGGCCACCTCCATCCATCAAGCAATTGACCACCTCCAGCCATCTAGCAACTGGCCACCTCCAGCCAGTTATTAACCCGCCCCTACTAAAGCCAGCTAGCAACTGGCCACCTCTAGCCAGATAAAAACTGACAACTGTCCACCTCCAGCCATTTAGCAACCTGCCCCCACTGCAGTCAGCTAACAACTGGCTGTCTCCTACTGTAGCCAGATAACAACTGTATACCTCCGGCCAGCTAACAACTGGCTGTCTCCATCCAATTATCAACCTGCCTATACAACCTGCCATCACTGCAACCAACTAGCAACTGGCCACCTCCAGCCAGCTAGCAACTGCATACCTCCAGCCAGTTCGCAACTGGCTAAATCCAGCCAGTTATCAATCTGCCTCTACTGCAGTCAGCTAGCAACTGGCTACCTCCAGCCTGTTATCAACCTGGCTCTACTGCAGTCAGTTAGCAACTGGCTACCTCCAGCCAGTTAACAACCTGCCCCTATTGCAGCAAGCCAGCAATTGACTCCGGCCAGCTATAAACTGGCTACCTAGACCCAGTTATCAACCTGCACCTACTGAAGCCAGCTAGGAACTCGAGCCAGCTAGAAGCTGGCCACCTCCACCCAGTTAACAACCTGCCCCCTATTGCAGCCAGCTAGCAATTGAATCCAGCCAGCTAGAAACTGGCTACCTAGATCCAGTAATCAACTTGCCCCTACTGAAGCCAGCTAGGAACTCCAGCCAGCTAGCAGCTGGCCACCGCCAGCCAGTTAGCAATCTGTCACTATTGCAGCCAGCTAGCAACTGGCCACCTCCACCCAGCTAGCAACTGGCTAACTCCAGCCAGTTAACAACCTGCCCCTATTGCAGCAAGCTAGCAATTGACTCCGGACAAATATAAACTGGCTACCTAGAGCCAGTTATCAACCTGCACCTACTGAAGCCAGCTAGGAACTCGAGCCAGCTAGAAGCTGGCCACCTCCACCCAGTAAACAACTTGCCCCTACTGCAGCCAGCTAGCAACTGGCCACCTCCAGCCAGTTTACAACCTGCCCTTACTGCAGCCAGCTAGCAATTGACTCCGGACAAATATAAACTGGCTACCTAGAGCCAGTTATCAACCTGCACCTACTGAAGCCAGCTAGGAAATCGAGCCAGCTAGAAGCTGGCCACCTCCACCCAGTTAACAACTTGCCCTTACTGCAGGCAGCTAGCAAATGACTCCAGCCAGCTAGCAGCTGGCCGCCACCAGCCAGTTAACAATCTGTCACTTGTGCAGCTAGCTAGCAGCTTGCCACCTCCACCCAGTTAACAACTTGCCCTACTGCAGCCAGCAAGCAACTGGCCCACTCCAGCCAGTTTACAACCTGCCCCCTATTGCAGCAAGTTGGAAATTGACTCTAGTCAGCTAGAAACTGGCCACCTCCAGCCAGTTAAGAACCTGCCCTTACAGCAGCAAGCTAGCAATTGACTCTAGCCAGCTAGAAACTGGCCACTTCCAGCCAGTTAACAGCCTGCCCTTACAGCAGCCAGCTAGCACTTGACTCCAGCCAGCTAGAAACTAGCCACCTCCAGCCAGTCAACAACTTGCCCCTTCTGCAGTCAGGTAGCAACTGGCC
>CAUVXE010000350.1:0-21804 GCA_963555765.1 Orthonevra nobilis
CCTTTGAAAATTTCGAAAAAATGTTTTTTTTTCAAAGTCATATTTTAGATGAACTGTGCTTCTTATATTAATTTTTGATTCAAACTGAATACAAATTCACAAAAATTTTACAAGAAATCTGCTTAATGCAAAAAATATTCGAATTTTAAATATAGAAAGTGCTTACTTTTTCGAAATAATTTTCCACTCTTGAAATCGAATACGTATCTGTTCCCGAATCTTTTTTCCTACCAGAAAAGAACTGTTTTATTACATATAATGCTGTCTAGGTACTAAGTTAAGCATTTGGTCACTGTTTCCTGATATTTTGGAGTTCAATATTTGCAACAAAATTATGTAAAAAGAGATGATGTAAGAAAAAAAAATCAACGTTTTAGTTTCTCCTATTAATTAAGCGAAATGTTTGTTTAAATGAGCAAGAAGCACGATTTTGAAGCCGGAGTTTCATTAAAAGTATTATTGGAGAACGTCTGAATCGAATAACAAGCATTTTGGGGAAATCCGAAGATATCGAAAAAAAATCATATTTTTTCGCCGCCGCTCCCCCCTTTGAAAATTTCGAAAAAATGATTTTTTTTCAAAGTCGTATTCTAGATGAACTGTGCTTCTTATATTAATTTTTGATTCAAACTGAATACAAATTCACAAAAATTTTACAAGAAAACTGCTTAATGCAAAAAATTTTCGAATTTTAAATATAGAAAATGCTTACTTTTTCGAAATATTTTTCCACTCTTGAAATCGAATACGTATCTGTTCCCGAATCTTTTTTCCTACCAGAAAAGAACTGTTTTATTACATATAATGCTGTCTAGGTACTAAGTTAAGCATTTGGTCACTGTTTCCTGATATTTTGGAGTTCAATATTTGCAACAAAATTATGTAAAAAGAGATGATGTAAGAAAAAAAAATCAACGTTTTATTTTCTCCTATTAATTAAGCGAAATGTTTGTTTAAATGAGCAAGAAGCACGATTTTGAAGCCGGAGTTTCATTAAAAGTATTATTGGAGAACGTCTGAATCGAATAACAAGCATTTTGGGGAAATCCGAAGATATCGAAAAAAAATCATATTTTTTCGCCGCCGCTCCCCCCTTTGAGAATTTCGAAAAAATGATTTTTTTTCAAAGTCGTATTCTAGATGAACTGTGCTTCTTATATTAATTTTTGATTCAAACTGAATACAAATTCACAAAAATTTTACAAGAAAACTGCTTAATGCAAAAAATATTCGAATTTTAAATATAGAAAGTGCTTACTTTTTCGAAATATTTTTCCACTCTTGAAATCGAATACGTATCTGTTCCCGAATCTTTTTTCCTACCAGAAAGAACTGTTTTATTACATATAATGCTGTCTAGGTACTAAGTTAAGCATTTGGACACTGTTTTCTGAACTTTTGGAGTTCAATATTTTCAACAAAATTATGTTAAAAGAGATGATGTAAGAAAAAAAAATCAACGTTTGATTTTCTCCTATTAATTAAGCGAAATGTTTGTTTAAATGAGCAAGAAGCACGATTTTGAAGCCGGAGTTTCATTAAAAGTATTATTGGAGAACGTCTGAATCGAATTACAAGCATTTTGGGGAAATCCGAAGATATCGAAAAAAAATCATATTTTTTCGCCGCCGCTCCCCCCTTTGAGAATTTCGAAAAAATGATTTTTTTTCAAAGTCGTATTCTAGATGAACTGTGCTTCTTATATTAATTTTTGATTCAAACTGAATACAAATTCACAAAAATTTTACAAGAAAACTGCTTAATGCAAAAAATATTCGAATTTAAAATATAGAAAGTGCTTACTTTTTCGAAATATTTTTCCACTCTTGAAATCGAATACGTATCTGTTCCCGAATCTTTTTTAATACCAGAAAAGAACTGTTTTATTACATATAATGCTGTCTAGGTACTAAGTTAAGCATTTGGTCACTGTTTCCTGATATTTTGGAGTTCAATATTTGCAACAAAATTATGTAAAAAGAGATGATGTAAGAAAAAAAAATCAACGTTTTATTTTCTCCTATTAATTAAGCGAAATGTTTGTTTAAATGAGCAAGAAGCACGATTTTGAAGCCGGAGTTTCATTAAAAGTATTATTGGAGAACGTCTGAATCGAATTACAAGCATTTTGGGGAAATCCGAAGATATCGAAAAAAAATCATATTTTTTCGCCGCCGCTCCCCCCTTTGAGAATTTCGAAAAAATGATTTTTTTTCAAAGTCGTATTCTAGATGAACTGTGCTTCTTATATTAATTTTTGATTCAAACTGAATACAAATTCACAAAAATTTTACAAGAAATCTGCTTAATGCAAAAAATATTCGAATTTTAAATATAGAAAGTGCTTATTTTTTCGAAATATTTTTCCACTCTTGAAATCGAATACGTATCTGTTCCCGAATCTTTTTTCCTACCAGAAAAGAACTGTTTTATTACATATAATGCTGTCTAGGTACTAAGTTAAGCATTTGGACACGGTTTTCTGAACTTTTGGAGTTCAATATTTTCAACAAAATTATGTTAAAAGAGATGATGTAAGAAAAAAAACTCAACGTTTGATTTTCTCCTATAAATTAAGCGAAATGTTTGTTTAAATGAGCAAGAAGCACGATTTTGAAGCCGGAGTTTCATTAAAAGTATTATTGGAGAACGTCTGAATCGAATTACAAGCATTTTGGGGAAATCTGAAGATATCGAAAAAAAATCATATTTTTTCGCCGCCGCTCCCCCCTTTGAGAATTTCGAAAAAATTATTTTTTTTCAAAGTCGCATTCTAGATGAACTGTGCTTCTTATATTAATTTTTGATTCAAACTGAATACAAATTCACAAAAATTTTACAAGAAAACTGCTTAATGCAAAAAATATTCGAATTTTAAATATAGAAAATATTTACTTTTTCGAAATATTTTTCCACTCTTGAAATCGAATACGTGTCTGTTCCCGAATCTTTTTTCCTACCAGAAAAGAACTGTTTTATTACATATAATGCTGTCTAGGTACTAAGTTAAGCATTTGGTCACTGTTTCCTGATATTTTGGAGTTCAATATTTGCAACAAAATTATGTAAAAACAGATGATGTAAGAAAAAAAAATCAACGTTTTATTTTCTCCTATTAATTAAGCGAAATGTTTGTTTAAATGAGCAAGAAGCACGATTTTGAAGCCGGAGTTTCATTAAAAGTATTATTGGAGAACGTCTGAATCGAATAACAAGCATTTTGGGGAAATCCGAAGATATCGAAAAAAATCATATTTTTTCGCCGCCGCTCCCCCCTTTGAAAATTTCGAAAAAATTATTTTTTTTTCAAAGTCGTATTCTAGATGAACTGTGCTTCTTATATTAATTTTTGATTCAAACTGAATACAAATTCACAAAAATTTTACAAGAAAACTGCTTAATGCAAAAAATATTCGAATTTTAAATATAGAAAATGCTTACTTTTTCGAAATATTTTTCCACTCTTGAAATCGAATACGTATCTGTTCCCGAATCTTTTTTCCTACCAGAAAAGAACTGTTTTATTACATATATTGCTGTCTAGGTACTAAGTTAAGCATTTGGTCACTGTTTCCTGATATTTTGGAGTTCAATATTTGCAACAAAATTATGTAAAAAGAGATGATGTAAGAAAAAAAAATCAACGTTTTATTTTCTCCTATTAATTAAGCGAAATGTTTGTTTAAATGAGCAAGAAGCACGATTTTGAAGCCGGAGTTTCATTAAAAGTATTATTGGAGAACGTCTGAATCGAATTACAAGCATTTTGGGGAAATCCGAAGATATCGAAAAAAATCATATTTTTTCGCCGCCGCTCCCCCCTTTGAGAATTTCGAAAAAATGATTTTTTTTCAAAGTCATATTTTAGATGAACTGTGCTTCTTATATTAATTTTTGATTCAAACTGAATACAAATTCACAAAAATTTTACAAGAAATCTGCTTAATGCAAAAAATATTCGAATTTTAAATATAGAAAGTGCTTACTTTTTCGAAATATTTTTCCACTCTTGAAATCGAATACGTATCTGTTCCCGAATCTTTTTTCCTACCAGAAAAGAACTGTTTTATTACATATAATGCTGTCTAGGTACTAAGTTAAGCATTTGGTCACTGTTTCCTGATATTTTGGAGTTCAATATTTGCAACAAAATTATGTAAAAAGAGTTGATGTAAGAAAAAAAAATCAACGTTTTATTTTCTCCTATTAATTAAGCGAAATGTTTGTTTAAATGAGCAAGAAGCACGATTTTGAAGCCGGAGTTTCATTAAAAGTATTATTGGAGAACGTCTGAATCGAATTACAAGCATTTTGGGGAGATCTGAAGATATCGAAAAAAAATCATATTTTTTCGCCGCCGCTCCCCCCTTTGAGAATTTCGAAAAAATGATTTCTTTTTCAAAGTCGTATTCTAGATGAACTGTGCTTCTTATATTAATTTTTGATTCAAACTGAATACAAATTCACAAAAATTTTACAAGAAAACTGCTTAATGCAAAAAATATTCGAATTTTAAATATTTTATTTTTATTTTTCCACTCTTGAATCGAATACGTATCTGTTCCCGAATCTTTTTTCCTACCAGAAAAGAACTGTTTTATTACATATAATGCTGTCTAGGTACTAAGTTAAGCATTTGGTCACTGTTTCCTGATATTCCCTTTGAGAATTTCGAAAAAATGATTTTTTTTCAAAGTCGTATTCTAGATGAACTGTGCTTCTTATATTAATTTTTGATTCAAACTGAATACAAATTCACAAAAATTTTACAAGAAAACTGCTTAATGCAAAAAATATTCGAATTTTAAATATAGAAAATGCTTACTTTTTCGAAATATTTTTCCACTCTTGAAATCGAATACGTATCTGTTCCCGAATCTTTTTTCCTACCAGAAAAGAACTGTTTTATTACATATAATGCTGTCTAGGTACTAAGTTAAGCATTTGGACACTGTTTTCTGAACTTTTGGAGTTCAATATTTGCAACAAAATTATGTAAAAAGAGATGATGTAAAAAAAAAAAAATAAACGTTTGATTTTCTCCTATTAGTTAAGCGAAATGTTTGTTTAAATGAGCAAGAAGCACGATTTTGAAGCCGGAGTTTCATTAAAAGTATTATTGGAGAACGTCTGAATCGAATTACAAGCATTTTGGGGAAATCCGAAGATATCGAAAAAAAATCATTTTTTTTCGCCGCCGCTCCCCCCTTTGAGAATTTCGAAAAAATGATTTTTTTTCAAAGTCATATTTTAGATGAACTGTGCTTCTTATATTAATTTTTGATTCAAACTGAATACAAATTCACAAAAATTTTACAAGAAATCTGCTTAATGCAAAAAATATTCGTATTTTAAATATAGAAAGTGCTTACTTTTTCGAAATATTTTTCCACTCTTGAAATCGAATACGTATCTGTTCCCGAATCTTTTTTCCTACCAGAAAAGAACTGTTTTATTACATATAATGCTGTCTAGGTACTAAGTTAAGCATTTGGTCACTGTTTCCTGATATTTTGGAGTTCAATATTTGCAACAAAATTATGTAAAAAGAGATGATGTAAGAAAAAAAAATCAACGTTTTATTTTCTCCTATTAATTAAGCGAAATGTTTGTTTAAATGAGCAAGAAGCACGATTTTGAAGCCGGAGTTTCATTAAAAGTATTATTGGAGAACGTCTGAATCGAATAACAAGCATTTTGGGGAAATCCGAAGATATCGAAAAAAAATCATATTTTTTCGCCGCCGCTCCCCCCTTTGAGAATTTCGAAAAAATGATTTTTTTTTCAAAGTCGTATTCTAGATGAACTGTGCTTCTTATATTAATTTTTGATTCAAACTGAATACAAATTCACAAAAATTTTACAAGAAAACTGCTTAATGCAAAAAATATTCGAATTTTAAATATAGAAAATGCTTACTTTTTCGAAATATTTTTCCACTCTTGAAATCGAATACGTATCTGTTCCCGAATCTTTTTTCCTACCAGAAAGAACTGTTTTATTACATATAATGCTGTCTAGGTACTAAGTTAAGCATTTGGACACTGTTTTCTGAACTTTTGGAGTTCAATATTTTCAACAAAATTATGTTAAAAGAGATGATGTAAGAAAAAAAAATCAACGTTTGATTTTCTCCTATTAATTAAGCGAAATGTTTGTTTAAATGAGCAAGAAGCACGATTTTGAAGCCGGAGTTTCATTAAAAGTATTATTGGAGAACGTCTGAATCGAATTACAAGCATTTTGGGGAAATCCGAAGATATCGAAAAAAAATCATATTTTTTCGCCGCCGCTCCCCCCTTTGAGAATTTCGAAAAAATGATTTTTTTTTCAAAGTCGTATTCTAGATGAACTGTGCTTCTTATATTAATTTTTGATTCAAACTGAATACAAATTCACAAAAATTTTACAAGAAAACTGCTTAATGCAAAAAATATTCGAATTTTAAATATAGAAAATGCTTACTTTTTCGAAATATTTTTCCACTCTTGAAATCGAATACGTATCTGTTCCCGAATCTTTTTTCCTACCAGAAAAGAACTGTTTTATTACATATAATGCTGTCTAGGTACTAAGTTAAGCATTTGGACACTGTTTTCTGAACTTTTGGAGTTCAATATTTTCAACAAAATTATGTTAAAAGAGATGATGTAAGAAAAAAAAATCAACGTTTGATTTTCTCCTATTAATTAAGCGAAATGTTTGTTTAAATGAGCAAGAAGCACGATTTTGAAGCCGGAGTTTCATTAAAAGTATTATTGGAGAACGTCTGAATCGAATTACAAGCATTTTGGGGAAATCCGAAGATATCGAAAAAAAATCATATTTTTTGTCCGCCGCTCCCCCCTTTGATAATTTCGAAAAAATGATTTTTTTTCAAAGTCGTATTCTAAATGAACTGTGCTTCTTATATTAATTTTTGATTCAAACTGAATGCAAATTCACAAAAATTTTACAAGAAAACTGCTTAATGCAAAAAATATTCGAATTTTAAATATAGAAAATGCTTACTTTTTCGAAATATTTTTCCACTCTTGAAATCGAATACGTATCTGTTCCCGAATCTTTTTTCCTACCACAAAAGAACTGTTTTATTACATATAATGCTGTCTAGGTACTAAGTTAAGCATTTGGTCACTGTTTCCTGATATTTTGGAGTTCAATATTTGCAACAAAATTATGTAAAAAGAGATGATGTAAGAAAAAAAATCAACGTTTGATTTTCTCCTATTAATTAAGCGAAATATTTGTTTAAATGAGCAAGAAGCACGATTTTGAAGCCGGAGTTTCATTAAAAGTATTATTGGAGAACGTCTGAATCGAATTACAAGCATTTTGGGGAAATCCGAAGATATCGAAAAAAAATCATATTTTTTCGCCGCCGCTCCCCCCTTTGAAAATTTCGAAAAAATGATTTTTTTTTCAAAGTCGTATTCTAGATGAACTGTGCTTCTTATATTAATTTTTGATTCAAACTGAATACAAATTCACAAAAATTTTACAAGAAATCTGCTTAATGCAAAAAATATTCGAATTTTAAATATAGAAAGTGCTTACTTTTTCGAAATATTTTTCCACTCTTGAAATCGAATACGTATCTGTTCCCGAATCTTTTTTCCTACCAGAAAAGAACTGTTTTATTACATATAATGCTGTCGAGGTACTAAGTTAAGCATTTGGTCACTGTTTCCTGATATTTTGGAGTTCAATATTTGCAACAAAATTATGTAAAAAGAGATGATGTAAGAAAAAAAAATCAACGTTTGATTTTCTCCTATTAATTAAGCGAAATGTTTGTTTAAATGAGCAAGAAGCACGATTTTGAAGCCGGAGTTTCATTAAAGTATTATTGGAGAACGTCTGAATCGAATTACAAGCATTTTGGGGAAATTCGAAGATATCGAAAAAAACTCATATTTTTTCGCCGCCGCTCCCCCTTTGAGAATTTCGAAAAAATGATTTTTTTTCAAAGTCGTATTCTAGATGAACTGTGCTTCTTATATTAATTTTTGATTCAAACTGAATACAAATTCACAAAAATTTTACAAGAAAACTGCTTAATGCAAAAAATATTCGAATTTTAAATATAGAAAATGCTTACTTTTTCGAAATATTTTTCCACTCTTGAAATTTAATACGTATCTGTTCCCGAATCTTTTTTCCTACCAGAAAAGAACTGTTTTATTACATATAATGCTGTCTAGGTACTAAGTTAAGCATTTGGTCACTGTTTCCTGATATTTTGGAGTTCAATATTTGCAACAAAATTATGTAAAAAGAGATGATGTAAGAAAAAAAAATCAACGTTTGATTTTCTCCTATTAATTAAGCGAAATGTTTGTTTAAATGAGCAAGAAGCACGATTTTGAAGCCGGAGTTTCATTAAAAGTATTATTGGAGAACGTCTGAATCGAATTACAAGCATTTTGGGGAAATCCGAAGATATCGAAAAAAAATCATATTTTTTCGCCGCCGCTCCCCCCTTTGAAAATTTCGAAAAAATGATTTTTTTTTCAAAGTCGTATTCTAGATGAACTGTGCTTATTATATTAATTTTTGATTCAAACTGAATACAAATTCACAAAAATTTTACAAGAAATCTGCTTAATGCAAAAAATATTCGAATTTTAAATATAGAAAGTGCTTACTTTTTCGAAATATTTTTCCACTCTTGAAATCGAATACGTATCTGTTCCCGAATCTTTTTTCCTACCAGAAAAGAACTGTTTTATTACATATAATGCTGTCTAGGTACTAAGTTAAGCAATTGGTCACTGTTTCCTGATATTTTGGAGTTCAATATTTGCAACAAAATTATGTAAAAAGAGATGATGTAAGAAAAAAAAATCAACGTTTGATTTTCTCCTATTAATTAAGCGAAATGTTTGTTTAAATGAGCAAGAAGCACGATTTTGAAGCCGGAGTTTCATTAAAAGTATTATTGGAGAACGTCTGAATCGAATTACAAGCATTTTGGGGAAATCCGAAGATATCGAAAAAAAATCATATTTTTTCGCCGCCGCTCCCCCCTTTGAGAATTTCGAAAAAATGATTTTTTTTCAAAGTCGTATTCTAGATGAACTGTGCTTCTTATATTAATTTTTGATTCAAACTGAATACAAATTCACAAAAATTTTACAAGAAAACTGCTTAATGCAAAAAATATTCGAATTTTAAATATAGAAAATGCTTACTTTTTCGAAATATTTTTCCACTCTTGAAATCGAATACGTATCTGTTCCCGAATCTTTTTTCCTACCAGAAAAGAACTGTTTAATTACATATAATGCTGTCTAGGTACTAAGTTAAGCATTTGGTCACTGTTTCCTGATATTTTGGAGTTCAATATTTGCAACAAAATTATGTAAAAAGAGATGATGTAAGAAAAAAAAATCAACGTTTGATTTTCTCCTATTAATTAAGCGAAATGTTTGTTTAAATGAGCAAGAAGCACGATTTTGAAGCCGGAGTTTCGCCGGAAAAATCCGAAGATATCGAAAAAAAATCAAATTTTTTCGCCGCTGCTCCCCCCTTTGAGAATTTCGAAAAAATGATTTTTTTTTAAAGTCGTATTCTAGATGAACTGTGCTTCTTATATTAATTTTTGATTCAAACTGAATACAAATTCACAAAAATTTTACAAGAAAACTGCTTAATGCAAAAAATATTCGAATTTTAAATATAGAAAATGCTTACTTTTTCGAAATATTTTTCCACTCTTGAAATTTAATACGTATCTGTTCCCGAATCTTTTTTCCTACCAGAAAAGAACTGTTTTATTACATATAATGCTGTCTAGGTACTAAGTTAAGCATTTGGTCACTGTTTCCTGATATTTTGGAGTTCAATATTTGCAACAAAATTATGTAAAAAGAGATGATGTAAGAAAAAAAAATCAACGTTTGATTTTCTCCTATTAATTAAGCGAAATGTTTGTTTAAATGAGCAAGAAGCACGATTTTGAAGCCGGAGTTTCATTAAAAGTATTATTGGAGAACGTCTGAATCGAATTACAAGCATTTTGGGGAAATCCGAAGATATCGAAAAAAAATCATATTTTTTCGCCGCCGCTCCCCCCTTTGAAAATTTCGAAAAAATGATTTTTTTTCAAAGTCGTATTCTAGATGAACTGTGCTTATTATATTAATTTTTGATTCAAACTGAATACAAATTCACAAAAATTTTACAAGAAATCTGCTTAATGCAAAAAATATTCGAATTTTAAATATAGAAAGTGCTTACTTTTTCGAAATATTTTTCCACTCTTGAAATCGAATACGTATCTGTTCCCGAATCTTTTTTCCTACCAGAAAAGAACTGTTTTATTACATATAATGCTGTCTAGGTACTAAGTTAAGCATTTGGTCACTGTTTCCTGATATTTTGGAGTTCAATATTTGCAACAAAATTATGTAAAAAGAGATGATGTAAGAAAAAAAAATCAACGTTTGATTTTCTCCTATTAATTAAGCGAAATGTTTGTTTAAATGAGCAAGAAGCACGATTTTGAAGCCGGAGTTTCATTAAAAGTATTATTGGAGAACGTCTGAATCGAATTACAAGCATTTTGGGGAAATCCGAAGATATCGAAAAAAATCATATTTTTTCGCCGCCGCTCCCCCCTTTGAGAATTTCGAAAAAATGATTTTTTTTCAAAGTCGTATTCTAGATGAACTGTGCTTCTTATATTAATTTTTGATTCAAACTGAATACAAATTCACAAAAATTTTACAAGAAAACTGCTTAATGCAAAAAATATTCGAATTTTAAATATAGAAAATGCTTACTTTTTCGAAATATTTTTCCACTCTTGAAATCGAATACGTATCTGTTCCCGAATCTTTTTTCCTACCAGAAAAGAACTGTTTAATTACATATAATGCTGTCTAGGTACTAAGTTAAGCATTTGGTCACTGTTTCCTGATATTTTGGAGTTCAATATTTGCAACAAAATTATGTAAAAAGAGATGATGTAAGAAAAAAAAATCAACGTTTGATTTTCTCCTATTAATTAAGCGAAATGTTTGTTTAAATGAGCAAGAAGCACGATTTTGAAGCCGGAGTTTCGCCGGAGAAATCCGAAGATATCGAAAAAAAATCATATTTTTTCGCCGCTGCTCCCCCCTTTGAGAATTTCGAAAAAATGATTTTTTTTTAAAGTCGTATTCTAGATGAACTGTGCTTCTTATATTAATTTTTGATTCAAACTGAATACAAATTCACAAAAATTTTACAAGAAAACTGCTTAATGCAAAAAATATTCGAATTTTAAATATAGAAAATGCTTACTTTTTCGAAATATTTTTCCACTCTTGAAATCGAATACGTATCTGTTCCCGAATCTTTTTTCCTACCAGAAAAGAACTGTTTTATTACATATAATGCTGTCTAGGTACTAAGTTAAGCATTTGGTCACTGTTTCCTGATATTTTGGAGTTCAATATTTGCAACAAAATTATGTAAAAAGAGATGATGTAAGAAAAAAAAATCAACGTTTTATTTTCTCCTATTAATTAAGCGAAATGTTTGTTTAAATGAGCAAGAAGCCCGATTTTGAAGCCGGAATTTCATTAAAAGTATTATTGGAGAACGTCTGAATCGAATTACAAGCATTTTGGGGAAATCCGAAGATATCGAAAAAAAATCATATATTTTCGCCGCCGCTCCCCCCTTTGAAAATTTCGAAAAAATGTTTTTTTTTCAAAGTCATATTTTAGATGAACTGTGCTTCTTATATTAATTTTTGATTCAAACTGAATACAAATTCACAAAAATTTTACAAGAAATCTGCTTAATGCAAAAAATATTCGAATTTTAAATATAGAAAGTGCTTACTTTTTCGAAATATTTTTCCACTCTTGAAATCGAATACGTATCTGTTCCCGAATCTTTTTTCCTACCAGAAAAGAACTGTTTTATTACATATAATGCTGTCTAGGTACTAAGTTAAGCATTTGGTCACTGTTTCCTGATATTTTGGAGTTCAATATTTGCAACAAAATTATGTAAAAAGAGATGATGTAAGAAAAAAAAATCAACGTTTGATTTTCTCCTATTAATTAAGCGAAATGTTTGTTTAAATGAGCAAGAAGCACGATTTTGAAGCCGGAGTTTCATAAAAAGTATTATTGGAGAACGTCTGAATCGAATTACAAGCATTTTGGGGAAATCCGAAGATATCGAAAAAAAATCATATTTTTTCGCCGCCGCTCCCCCCTTTGAAAATTTCGAAAAAATGTTTTTTTTTTCAAAGTCATATTTTAGATGAACTGTGCTTCTTATATTAATTTTTGATTCAAACTGAATACAAATTCACAAAAATTTTACAAGAAATCTGCTTAATTCAAAAAATATTCGAATTTTAAATATAGAAAGTGCTTACTTTTTCGAAATATTTTTCCACTCTTGAAATCGAATACGTATCTGTTCCCGAATCTTTTTTCCTACTAGAAAAGAACTGTTTTATTACATATAATGCTGTCTAGGTACTAAGTTAAGCATTTGGTCACTGTTTCCTGATATTTTGGAGTTCAATATTTTCAACAAAATTATGTTAAAAGAGATGATGTAAGAAAAAAAAATCAACGTTTGATTTTCTCCTATTAATTAAGCGAAATGTTTGTTTAAATGAGCAAGAAGCACGATTTTGAAGCCGGAGTTTCATTAAAAGTATTATTGGAGAACGTCTGAATCGAATTACAAGCATTTTGGGGAAATCCGAAGATATCGAAAAGAAATCATATTTTTTCGCCGCCGCTCCCCCCTTTGAGAATTTCGAAAAAATGATTTTTTTTCAAAGTCGTATTCTAGATGAACTGTGCTTCTTATATTAATTTTTGATTCAAACTGAATACAAATTCACAAAAATTTTACAAGAAAACTGCTTAATGCAAAAAATATTCGAATTTTAAATATAGAAAATGCTTACTTTTTCGAAATATTTTTCCACTCTTGAAATCGAATACGTATCTGTTCCCGAATCTTTTTTTCTACCAGAAAAGAACTGTTTTATTACATATAATGCTGTCTAGGTACTAAGTTAAGCATTTGGTCACTGTTTCCTGATATTTTGGAGTTCAATATTTGCAACAAAATTATGAAAAAAGAGATGATGTAAGAAAAAAAAATTAAGGTTTGATTTTCTCCTATTAATTAAGCGAAATGTTTGTTTAAATGAGCAAGAAGCACGATTTTGAAGCCGGAGTTTCATTAAAAGTATTATTGGAGAACGTCTGAATCGAATTACAAGCATTTTGGGGAAATCCGAAGATATCGAAAAAAAATCATATTTTTTCGCCGCCGCTCCCCCCTTTGAAAATTTCGAAAAAATGTTTTTTTTTCAAAGTCGTATTCTAGATGAACTGTGCTTCTTATATTAATTTTTGATTCAAACTGAATACAAATTCACAACAATTTTACAAGAAATCTGCTTAATGCAAAAAATATTCGAATTTTAAATATAGAAAGTGCTTACTTTTTCGAAATATTTTTCCACTCTTGAAATCGAAAACGTATCTGTTCCCGAATCTTTTTTCCTACCAGAAAAGAACTGTTTTATTACATATAATGCTGTCTAGGTACTAAGTTAAGCATTTGGTCACTGTTTTCTGAACTTTTGGAGTTCAATATTTTCAACAAAATTATGTTAAAAGAGATGATGTAAGAAAAAAAAATCAACGTTTGATTTTCTCCTATTAATTAAGCGAAATGTTTGTTTAAATGAGCAAGAAGCACGATTTTGAAGCCGGAGTTTCATTAAATGTATTATTGGAGAACGTCTGAATCGAATTACAAGCATTTTGGGGAAATCCGAAGATATCGAAAAGAAATCATATTTTTTCGCCGCCGCTCCCCCCTTTGAGAATTTCGAAAAAATGATTTTTTTTCAAAGTCGTATTCTAGATGAACTGTGCTTCTTAAATTAATTTTTGATTCAAACTGAATACAAATTCACAAAAATTTTACAAGAAAACTGCTTAATGCAAAAATTATTCGAATTTTAAATATAGAAAATGCTTACTTTTTCGAAATATTTTTCCACTCTTGAAATCGAATACGTATCTGTTCCCGAATCTTTTTTCCTACCAGAAAAGAACTGTTTTATTACATATAATGCTGTCTAGGTACTAAGTTAAGCATTTGGACACTGTTTTCTGATATTTTGGAGTTCAATATTTGCAACAAAATTATGTAAAAAGAGATGATGTAAGAAAAAAAAATCAAGGTTTGATTTTCTCCTATTAATTAAGCGAAATGTTTGTTTAAATGAGCAAGAAGCACGATTTTGAAGCCGGAGTTTCATTAAAAGTATTATTGGAGAACGTCTGAATCGAATTACAAGCATTTTGGGGAAATCCGAAGATATCGAAAAAAATCATATTTTTTCGCCGCCGCTCCCATCTTTGAAAATTTCGAAAAAATGATTTTTTTTCAAAGTCGTATTCTAGATGAACTGTGCTTCTTATATTAATTTTTGATTCAAACTGAATACAAATTCACAAAAATTTTACAAGAAATCTGCTTAATGCAAAAAATATTCGAATTTTAAATATAGAAAGTGCTTACTTTTTCGAAATATTTTTCCACTCTTGAAATCGAATACGTATCTGTTCCCGAATCTTTTTTCCTACCAGAAAAGAACTGTTTTATTACATATAATGCTGTCTAGGTACTAAGTTAAGCATTTGGTCACTGTTTTCTGAACTTTTGGAGTTCAATATTTTCAACAAAATTATGTTAAAAGAGATGATGTAAGAAAAAAAAATCAACGTTTGATTTTCTCCTATTAATTAAGCGAAATGTTTGTTTAAATGAGCAAGAAGCACGATTTTGAAGCCGGAGTTTCATTAAAAGTATTATTGGAGACGTCTGAAATGAATTACAAGCATTTTGGGGAAATCCGAAGATATCGAAAAGAAATCATATTTTTTCGCCGCCGCTCCCCCCTTTGAGAATTTCGAAAAAATGATTTTTTTTCAAAGTCGTATTCTAGATGAACTGTGCTTCTTAAATTAATTTTTGATTCAAACTGAATACAAATTCACAAAAATCTTACAAGAAAACTCCTTAATGCAAAAAATATTCGAATTTTAAATATAGAAAATGCTTACTTTTTCGAAATATTTTTCCACTCTTGAAATCGAATACGTATCTGTTCCCGAATCTTTTTTCCTACCAGAAAAGAACTGTCTTATTACATATAATGCTGTCTAGGTACTAAGTTAAGCATTTGGACACTGTTTTCTGATATTTTGGAGTTCAATATTTGCAACAAAATTATGTAAAAAGAGATGATGTAAGAAAAAAAATCAAGGTTTGATTTTCTCCTATTAATTAAGCGAAATGTTTGTTTAAATGAGCAAGAAGCACGATTTTGAAGCCGGAGTTTCATTAAAAGTATTATTGGAGAACGTCTGAATCGAATTACAAGCATTTTGGGGAAATCCGAAGATATCGAAAAAAAATCATATTTTTTCGCCGCCGCTCCCCCCTTTGAAAATTTCGAAAAAATGATTTTTTTTTCAAAGTCGTATCCTAGATGAACTGTGCTTCTTATATTAATTTTTGATTCAAACTGAATACAAATTCACAAAAATTTTACAAGAAATCTGCTTAATGCAAAAAATATTCGAATTTTTAATATAGAAAGTGCTTACTTTTTCGAAATATTTTTCCACTCTTGAAATCGAATACGTATCTGTTCCCGAATCTTTTTTCCTACCAGAAAAGAACTGTTTTATTACATATAATGCTGTCTAGGTACTAAGTTAAGCATTTGGTCACTGTTTCCTGATATTTTGGAGTTCAATATTTGCAACAAAATTATGAAAAAAGAGATGATGTAAGAAAAAAAAATTAAGGTTTGATTTTCTCCTATTAATTAAGCGAAATGTTTGTTTAAATGAGCAAGAAGCACGATTTTGAAGCCGGAGTTTCATTAAAAGTATTATTGGAGAACGTCTGAATCGAATTACAAGCATTTTGGGGAAATCCGAAGATATCGAAAAAAAATCATATTTTTTCGCCGCCGCTCCACCCTTTGAGAATTTCGAAAAAATGATTTTTTTTCAAAGTCGTATTCTAGATGAACTGTGCTTCTTATATTAATTTTTGATTCAAACTGAATACAAATTCACAAAAATTTTACAAGAAAACTGCTTAATGCAAAAAATATACGAATTTTAAAATATAGAAAATGCTTACTTTTTCGAAATATTTTTCCACTCTTGAAATCGAATACGTATCTGTTCCCGAATCTTTTTTCCTACCAGAAAAGAACTGTTTTATTACATATATTGTTGTCTAGGTACTAAGTTAAGCATTTGGTCACTGTTTTCTGAACTTTTGGAGTTCAATATTTGCAACAAAATTATGTAAAAAGAGATGATGTAAGAAAAAAAAATCAACGTTTGATTTTCTCCTATTAATTAAGCGAAATGTTTTTAAATGAGCAAGAAGCACGATTTTGAAGCCGGAGTTTCATTAAAAGTATTATTGGAGAACGTCTGAATCGAATTACAAGCATTTTGGGGAAATCCGAAGATATCGAAAAAAAAATCATATTTTTTCGCCGCCGCTCCCCCCTTTGAGAATTTCGAAAAAATGATTTTTTTTCAAAGTCGTATTTTAGATGAACTGTGCTTCTTATATTCATTTTTGATTCAAACTGAATACAAATTCACAAAAATTTTACAAGAAAACTGCTTAATGCAAAAAATATTCGAATTTTAAAATATAGAAAGTGCTTACTTTTTCGAAATATTTTTCCACTCTTGAAATCGAATACGTATCTGTTCCCGAATCTTTTTTCCTACCAGAAAGAACTGTTTTATTACATATAATGCTGTCTAGGTACTAAGTTAAGCATTTGGACACTGTTTTCTGAACTTTTGGAGTTCAATATTTTCAACAAAATTATGTTAAAAGAGATGATGTAAGAAAAAAAAATCAATTTAACTTTTGATTCAAACTGAATACAAATTCACAAAAATTTTACAAGAAAACTGCTTAATGCAAAAAATATTCGAATTTTAAATATAGAAAATGCTTACTTTTTCGAAATATTTTTCCACTCTTGAAATCGAATACGTATCTGTTCCCGAATCTTTTTTCCTACCAGAAAATAACTGTCTTATTACATATAATGCTGTCTAGGTACTAAGTTAAGCATTTGGTCACTGTTTCCTGATATTTTGGAGTTCAATATTTGCAACAAAATTATGTAAAAAGAGATGATGTAAGAAAAAAAAATCAACGTTTGATTTTCTCCTATTAATTAAGCGAAATGTTTGTTTAAATGAGCAAGAAGCACGATTTTGAAGCCGGAGTTTCATTAAAAGTATTATTGGAGAACGTCTGAATCGAATTACAAGCATTTTGGGGAAATCCGAAGATATCGAAAAAAAATCATATTTTTTCGCCGCCGCTCCCCCCTTTGAAAATTTCGAAAAAAAGTTTTTTTTTCAAAGTCATATTTTAGATGAACTGTGCTTCTTATATTAATTTTTGATTCAAACTGAATACAAATTCACAAAAATTTTACAAGAAATCTGCTTAATGCAAAAAATATTCGAATTTTAAATATAGAAAGTGCTTACTTTTTCGAAATATTTTTCCACTCTTGAAATCGAATACGTATCTGTTCCCGAATCTTTTTTCCTACCAGAAAAGAACTGTCTTATTACATATAATGCTGTCTAGGTACTAAGTTAAGCATTTGGACACTGTTTTCTGATATTTTGGAGTTCAATATTTGCAACAAAATTATGTAAAAAGAGATGACGTAAGAAAAAAAAATCAACGTTTTATTTTCTCCTATTAATTAAGCGAAATGTTTGTTTAAATGAGCAAGAAGCACGATTTTGAAGCCGGAGTTTCATTAAAAGTATTATTGGAGAACGTCTGAATCGAATAACAAGCATTTTGGGGAAATCGAAGATATCGAAAAAAATCATATTTTTTGTCCGCCGCTCCCCCCTTTGAGAATTTCGAAAAAATGATTTTTTTTTCAAAGTCGTATTCTAGATGAACTGTGCTTCTTATATTAATTTTTGATTCAAAACTGAATACAAATTCACAAAAATTTTACAAGAAAACTGCTTAATGCAAAAAATATTCGAATTTTATATATAGAAAATGCTTACTTTTTCGAAATATTTTTCCACTCTTGAAATCGAATACGTATCTGTTCCCGAATCTTTTTTCCTACCAAAAAAGAACTGTTTTATTACATATAATGCTGTCTAGGTACTAAGTTAAGCATTTGGTCACTGTTTCCTGATATTTTGGAGTTCAATATTTGCAACAAAATTATGTAAAAAGAGATGATGTAAGAAAAAAAAATCAACGTTTTATTTTCTCCTATTAATTAAGCGAAATGTTTGTTTAAATGAGCAAGAAGCACGATTTTGAAGCCGGAGTTTCATTAAAAGTATTATTGGAGAACGTCTGAATCGAATAACAAGCATTTTGGGGAAATCCGAAGATATCGAAAAAAAATCATATTTTTTCGCCGCCCCTCCCCCCTTTGAGAATTTCGAAAAAATGATTTTTTTTCAAAGTCATATTTTAGATGAACTGTGCTTATAATATTAATTTTTGATTCGAACTGAATACAAATTCACAAAAATTTTACAAGAAAAACTGCTTAATGCAAAAAATATTCGAATTTTAAATATAGAAAGTGCTTACTTTATCGAAATATTTTTCCACTCTTGAAATCGAATACGTATCTGTTCCCGAATCTTTTTTCCTACCAGAAAAGAACTGTTTTATTACATATAATGCTGTCTAGGTACTAAGTTAAGCATTTGGTCACTGTTTCCTGATATTTTGGAGTTCAATATTTGCAACAAAATTATGTAAAAAGAGATGATGTAAGAAAAAAAAATCAACGTTTTATTTTCTCCTATTAATTAAGCGAAATGTTTGTTTAAATGAGCAAGAAGCACGATTTTGAAGCCGGAGTTTCATTAAAAGTATTATTGGAGAACGTCTGAATCGAATAACAAGCATTTTGGGGAAATCCGAAGATATCGAAAAAAAAATCATATTTTTTCGCCGCCGCTCCCCCCTTTGAGTATTTCGAAAAAATGATTTTTTTTCAAAGTCGTATTCTAGATGAACTGTGCTTCTTATATTAATTTTTGATTCAAACTGAATACAAATTCACAAAAATTTTACAAGAAAACTGCTTAATGCAAAAAATATTCGAATTTTAAATATAGAAAGTGCTTACTTTTTCGAAATATTTTTCCACTCTTGAATCTTTTTTCCTACCAGAAAGAACTGTTTTATTACATATAATGCTGTCTAGGTACTAAGTTAAGCATTTGGACACTGTTTTCTGAACTTTTGGAGTTCAATATTTTCAACAAAATTATGTTAAAAGAGATGATGTAAGAAAAAAAATCAACGTTTTATTTTCTCCTATTAATTAAGCCAAATGTTTGTTTAAAAGAGCAAGAAGCACGATTTTGAAGCCGGAGTTTCATTAAAAGTATTATTGGAGAACGTCTGAATCGAATTACAAGCATTTTGGGGAAATCCGAAGATATCGAAAAAAAATCATATTTTTTGTCCGCCGCTCCCCCCCTTTGAGAATTTCGAAAAAATGATTTTTTTTTCAAAGTCGTATTCTAGATGAACTGTGCTTCTTATATTATTTTTTGATTCAAACTGAATACAAATTCACAAAAATTTTACAAGAAAACTGCTTAATGCAAAAAATATTCGAATTTTAAATATAGAAAATGCTTACTTTTTCGAAATATTTTTCCACTCTTGAAATCGAATACGTATCTGTTCCCGAATCTTTTTTCCTACCAGAAAAGAACTGTTTTATTACATATAATGCTGTCTAGGTACTAAGTTAAGCATTTGGTCACTGTTTCCTGATATTTTGGAGTTCAATATTTGCAACAAAATTATGTAAAAAGAGATGATGTAAGAAAAAAAAATCAACGTTTGATTTTCTCCTATTAATTAAGCGAAATGTTTGTTTAAATGAGCAAGAAGCACGATTTTGAAGCCGGAGTTTCATTAAAAGTATTATTGGAGAACGTCTGAATCGAATAACAAGCACTTTGGGGAAATCCGAAGATATCGAAAAAAAATCATATTTTTTCGCCGCCGCTCCCCCCTTTGAGAATTTCGAAAAAATGATTTTTTTTCAAAGTCGTATTCTAGATGAACTGTGCTTATAATATTAATTTTTGATTCAAACTGAATACAAATTCACAAAAATTTTACAAGAAAACTGCTTAATGCAAAAAATATTCGAATTTTAAATATAGAAAATGCTTACTTTTTCGAAATATTTTTCCACTCTTGAAATCGAATACGTATCTGTTCCCGAATCTTTTTTCCTACCAGATAAGAACTGTCTTATTACATATAATGCTGTCTAGGTACTAAGTTAAGCATTTGGACACTGTTTTCTGATATTTTGGAGTTCAATATTTGCAACAAAATTATGTAAAAAGAGATGATGTAAGAAAAAAAAATCAACGTTTTATTTTCTCCTATTAATTAAGCGAAATGTTTGTTTAAATGAGCAAGAAGCACGATTTTGAAGCCGGAGTTTCATTAAAAGTATTATTGGAGAACGTCTGAATCGAATTACAAGCATTTTGGGGAAATCCGAAGATATCGAAAAAAAATCATATTTTTTCGCCGCCGCTCCCCCCTTTGAGAATTTCGAAAAAATGATTTTTTTTCAAAGTCGTATTCTAGATGAACTGTGCTTCTTATATTCATTTTTGATTCAAACTGAATACAAATTCACAAAAATTTTACAAGAAAACTGCTTAATGCAAAAAATATTCGAATTTTAAATATAGAAAGTGCTTACTTTTTCGAAATATTTTTCCACTCTTGAAATCGAATACGTATCTGTTCCCGAATCTTTTTTCCTACCAGAAAGAACTGTTTTATTACATATAATGCTGTCTAGGTACTAAGTTAAGCATTTGGACACTGTTTTCTGAACTTTTGGAGTTCAATATTTTCAACAAAATTATGTTAAAAGAGATGATGTAAGAAAAAAAAATCAATTTAATTTTTGATTCAAACTGAATACAAATTCACAAAAATTTTACAAGAAAACTGCTTAATGCAAAAAATATTCGAATTTTAAATATAGAAAATGCTTACTTTTTCGAAATATTTTTCCACTCTTGAAATCGAATACGTATCTGTTCCCGAATCTTTTTTCCTACCAGAAAAGAACTGTCTTATTACATATAATGCTGTCTAGGTACTAAGTTAAG
Organism: Orthonevra nobilis; assembly: GCA_963555765.1. Classification (NCBI taxonomy): domain Eukaryota; kingdom Metazoa; phylum Arthropoda; class Insecta; order Diptera; family Syrphidae; genus Orthonevra; species Orthonevra nobilis. Next base: position 21,270 of record CAUVXE010000350.1, read on the forward strand.
CACTTGGACACTGTTTTCTGATATTTTGGAGTTCAATATTTGCAACAAAATTATGTAACAAGAGATGATGTAAGAAAAAAAAATCAACGTTTTATTTTCTCCTATTAATTAAGCGAAATGTTTGTTTAAATGAGCAAGAAGCACGATTTTGAAGCCGGAGTTTCATTAAAAGTATTATTGGAGAACGTCTGAATCGAATTACAAGCATTTTGGGGAAATCCGAAGATATCGAAAAAAAATCATATTTTTTCGCCGCCGCTCCCCCCTTTGAGAATTTCGAAAAAATGATTTTTTTTCAAAGTCGTATTCTAGATGAACTGTGCTTCTTATATTCATTTTTGATTCAAACTGAATACAAATTCACAAAAATTTTACAAGAAAACTGCTTAATGCAAAAAATATTCGAATTTTAAATATAGAAAGTGCTTACTTTTTCGAAATATTTTTCCACTCTTGAAATCGAATACGTATCTGTTCCCGAATCTTTTTTCCTACCAGAAAAGAACTGTCTTATTACATATAATGCTGTCTAGGT